>PVKS010040887.1:0-16357 GCA_004027875.1 Aplodontia rufa
TGTGTGTGTATATATATATATATATATACACATATATATAAAAGCTAAAAATATACTATAGCCCCCCAAATTACAAAACATATGGAAGAATATGAAGTTAAAACCAAAAGTTGCCTTCTTCTACACCTGCTCCTTCTCTAATCTCAGCCCATGCACTGGTAGTTTCTTGTGCCCTTTCCAAAACACTTGTATCATTCCCCTCATCTCCTCTCTAATTCACCAGTACACATACAGTACTAGGACCTTCCCTGAGGCTAGCTGGGACACTGTACAGCTAATTTAGACATAGCTGGAATCAAGAAGATAGGTGCAACATTTCTTACTTCTTGGTTTAAGAAATACGTCCCAACTTTCTTGGGATCCAGGTGCATGAAATCAACGAGACCCGTGAAGAATGTAAGGAAGTTTAGTTTAAGACCAAACTTGGTCACCTAGGAATAAACAGAACAAATTATAAAAAAAAACATTTCTCTGAAGGAACCAGGAACATGAGACACGGTTCATAGCAAACACCCGATACCACATTATCCACAATAACTTTGTCTCTCTCTCCCCCCGTTAACCCTTATCAATCTTTCTTCCTATAAAATTAATTGGCAGGACAACTCCAAGTATCAGCTCTTTCTTTATTCAGAAAGCTCACCTCCCTTCAAGCCAAGAGCAGATATCAAACCTCCTACCCTTTGGGATTTCTCAATGGAACGTGAAGAGCTTCAAACAGTATCCTTGGGGAACTGTCAGCCACCCAACTTGGATAAATTGTGGTTAAATAGCTTATCACTTAGAATTATGGAGAGAAATTTCCAAAGATAAGCTAAAAGAATTAATAGGCCAGGTGTGGTAGCACATGCCTGAAATCCCAATGGCTCAAGCAGCAGGATCACAAGGCCACCCTCAGCAACTTAGCAAGGTCCTGTCTCAACAAAAGAAATATTAAGGGCTGGGGATGTGGCTCAGTGGGTTTGAGTTAAATCTCTGGTACCAAAAAAAAAAAAAAAGGTTGGGGCTGTAGCTGAGTGGTTGATTACTTGCCTAGTATGTGTGAGACCTCGGGTTCCACCCCCAGTAACGCTAAATAAACATATACATATACACGTAAAAAGATAAAGGTTAGGGGCTGGAGCAGTGGCTCCGTGGTTATGGCACTTGCCTGGCATGCATAAGTACACGGGTTCAAACCCCAGTACCCACGTACACAATAAGTGTCAGAGCAACGAAAGCTATGTGAAAAACTCAACAAAAATTGATTCTCTCTGTCTCTCTCTGTCATTCTCTCTTAAAATAAAATAAAATAAAGGTTAGGAGGGATGAAATAGCTCTTCATTAAAGCCTTTTAATACCATTTAACCTTTTAGATCAGCACTGTCTAATATAACATAATATAACATAATACAAGCCACACATGTAACTTTTAAGTTTCCTAGCAGTCCCTCCCCATTGCCTTATTAGGGTTTGAATTCAGGGTCTCATGCATGCTGGGTGAGTACTCTATCACCAACCTATATCTCCAATCTCTTTTATTCTCAACAGAGCCTATGTCACCCAGGGTGGCCTTGAACTTGCAATCTTCCTGCCTTGATCTCCCATGTAGGTAGGATCCTGGATATGTGGAATTACAGGCCTGCACCACTGTGCCCAGTTTCTAGCAGTCACATTTTTAAAAACCAAAAAAAAACAGATAAAAATTCCTTTAATAATAGTTTATTTAGATGCTGGAGCAGTGGCTCAACAGTTATGGCATTTGCCTAGCATGAGTGAGGATGCAGGTTTGAACCCCAGCACCACATACACAGCGGTGTCTCGGAGCAACGAAAGCCACATCAAAAACTGAATAAAACTGATTCTCACTTTCTCTCTCTCTCTCACTGTCCCTCTCTTTAAAAAAATAAATAAATAGTGCTGGAGTGGTGGCTTGGCGGTTACACCACTTGCCCGGCATGCACAAGTACACGAGTTCGAACCCCAGCACCACATATACAACGAAGTCTCAGAGCAATGAAAACCACATGAAAAACTAAATAAAACTGATTCTCTCTCTCTCTCACTGTCCCTCTCTCTTAAAAAAAGTATGTTAAAAAAATTAATAATAATAATAGTTTATTTAAACCAATAGATCCAGAATAGTATCATTTCAACATATAGCACTAGACACATTTTAAGCACTCAATAGGCCACAAGTGAGTAGTGGTCACTCTGAGAGCACAATTTAGATAGTATGCATGTTCATAACTTTAACAAAAATTACTTTTACTTTGGAAAACAGTAGTAACAATGAATAGCTTACCTTCTGTACCTGGGCTTTGACCACCAATCCTGGTAGCAAGCTATTAAGGGTCCAGTTTTGCTCCTCAGTAGCAATGGCAGCAGAAATCTCTGCATGCCGTGTAGATAGACTAACAACTCCTCCACTGCCTTTCACCTCTTCAATGACGCAGTTCAAGTACTGACCCACTTTCAGTTTAGCACCTGGAAACCCATCCCCAGTCCCCAAGAGAAAAAAATACCTCCTTGAGAATGAGAACTTCAACATGGGCCCAAGCAATACCTGAAAAGGTCTATGGGCTACATGCCTGAAAGCATCTAATATTCCCCATATTCCCAATCTGAAAGGGACCAACTACAAAAAAGGAATGAGCTGCCCTAACTGATCTGGAATTCAATTACCCCACAAAAAATGAAAATCTTAACAAGCCAGGGGAAGAACTGGTTTAGAGTCCCTGGAGCCCCAAATTCAGTGGAATCTTAGAATACATCTTCCCTTCCCTATCTGGGATTAACCACCAATTTTCCTACAGCCAAACAGCCTTCAGGGTCACCATTCTGACATGCTACTCCACAAAGTGGCATTTAAATATGATCCCCACAAGCACCACCTCACTACCATGCAGTGGCCTCTTTTTGCTCTCACCTTTGTTCTTTTGTTGGATGTGGTCTTGGGCTTTCTGCAGTGGCAGAAAAGCTCTGGTCCCACCAACACCGAGGTCTACTAGGTAGCCATGGTCTTCCAGGCTAGACACAGTGCCTGTGAGCAGCTGGGGAAAGTTCCAAGTCAAAAAGGCAATGTGACACCTGACAAACACCCACTTCCAAACAGGTTTTAATCTTGACATTATGCCCATAATCACAACTCCCACTTTTAACTTCAAACCACAATCCCACTAGAGGACAAAAGAAGAGAAGACATCAACTTTCATTCTCCCAAAGACTGAAGAATCTTTCAGTTTCCAGAAAGTGAGGAGTGGTATACACAGGTGAATTGTGAAAGGACAGAGCCTGGAGATTTTTCAAAAGACAGGAAAGACTCTTACATTATATAATGAAGGATGAGGTACAAGGCCCTGTAAGGTCACTCCCAGAATCACAACCATCAAGAGAATCCAGAATTACCATTCTAGCCATCATCATGTCTTTTATAAGTACCTTCAACACATCAAAAAATCCTCTAACCTCCTTCACATTTTGTAGGAAGCAGCGTGGCACTGACTCTAACTACCTGGTCTTTGGTAAATCACTTAAACCTTTGAGAATATATTCTCAAATGTAAAAGGGGAAGTATATCTACCTACCTTTTAGGTAGGCTGTGAGATAAAGTACTCAAAACAGTACCTGTCACGAAGAAGGCTCTGGACGTTTGTGAATTTCCTGCAACTTGGCTTACTTTTATTTCCTTTTCACCCAACTATATCCCACCAAACTTTCCTGGCCTTTCTTAAATCTCACTGCTTCCAACCAAACATTGGGAGTTCACATTCACTGCCTGCCCCTTAATTACCAGAATACTTACATGAGTGTAGCTTACTCGTTTGTATCTACTGGACTTAAGGATCCCAGCCAGGACTAAATTCTCCTGAATTTCCACAGGGCTGGATAGATACAAAGTGGTGCAGTACCCACTAACAACAGCTGGCAGACTAAGGCCCTACCTATCCCATCCCCTGCTCTCTGCACCCCTCAAGAAATATTGGTGAGGAAGACACTAGAAGAACTCCTTTTCACCATCAGCAAGCACCCTGCTAAGCTCCTTGGAGGCATTTTAGTGCGCCATCAGTCAAACCTGGACTTGTTTTCTGTTTCTCCCCTCCATGGTAATAAAATTAGGCTTAATTCTTTAATGTTCATTAAGCACCCCAAGCACTCAGGAGACCATCCCTCCATGAAAAGATCCATCTCTGTGTGTAACCATTAAGCTGAAAGGAAAAGGAGGTGGAGCAGGAAGAAGGCACACTGCCTGTTCCTCTTCCCTGACCCCAGATACGTACCATGCCAGGCTTTAGCGCCTCAGCACTCAGCACTTTGTTGACATTTTGGGGATTCAGAGATAGCTTGACACTTTTTTTGCCCTTCGATGTGACATTCAGACTGCTCACCACACATCTCACCAGCATTCCAGGTGAGAAAAGTTCAGGCAAGCGTAGCAGATCCTGCATAATACCAATGAGAAAGAACTAATACATCTTATTCCTCTAACCCAAGAATCCAGTGTCTTAGCTCAGTGGCTTCTCCTCAAATCCAAAGAAACCCAAAGGTAGATGAGGAGTAGCCGCTCACCCACAAAGGAAGATGGGTCTGTGTCCAAATAACAGTGCTAAATTTTAGGATAGAGTCCCCAAATATTTTCATGTAATGGGCAGTTGTCAATGACTCCTCAAAAGAGTTATCTGTATTTACTGTCCCCACTTCATCTTTTCTTTTTTGTAAAGAGGGACAGTGAGAGAGAGAAAGAGAAGGAGAAACAACTTTTTATTTAGTTTTTCATGTGGTTTTCATTGTTCCAAGACTTCGTTGAGTATGTGGTGCTGGAGTTTGAACTCGTGTACTTGCGCATGCAGGGCAAGTGCCGTAACCGTCCACTTCATCTTTTATGTGACACTTATTCATTGGTTCTAGGGACTGAACTCAGAATCCCCATGCATGCTAAGCGCACACACTACCATTGAGCTGCATCCCCAACCCCCTTAAAGAACCATTAAAAAGCATTTAACATGGGCTGGAGTGGTGGCTCAGCAGTTGCAGTGCTTGCCTAGCATGTGCAAGGACCCTGGTTCAAACCTGAGCACCACATACACAACTAGGTGTCAGCAATGAAAACCAGATGAAGAACTAAACAAAGCTGATTCTCTCTTTCTTTCTGTCCCTCTATCTCTTTAAAAAAGCATTTAACACTATTGACTGTTCCTTTCTTTAAATATTTCTTCCCTGGCTTCCAAGACCCTTTGTTTGATGGTTTTCTTCTCTCAGGCCCCTTCTGCTTTTTCTGACAGCAACTATCCTTCAATTCTGCAATTAAAATACAGTATTTACTCTAGACTCAATGTTTTGGTCTCTTCACTCTAATTTGCTTCCTCCTTCATACTTCAAACACCATCTACACAAAGACCCACACATTTATGTGTCTAGTCCAGACTTTCCCAAGTTCAGCAATCACCAGTCCACCAGTTGTCTCAACTGTACCTCAAACTCAAACTTGACATATCAAATTACAATCATCTCTCTCATCAAGTCATGCATAGCAAAAACCTAGGACTTGTCTGAGACAGCTCCCTCTGCCTTATCACCCATATGGAATCTATCATCAAGCAATAGCTTTACCTTCTTAGTCCTTGGTAAATCCTGGACCCAAGCTGCCATCAATCTCAAGAGTCTGAACTACTACAATAATCTCCTAACTGATTTTATGCCTTTTCAACCTATTTCCAATGCTGTCTATGTGTCACCCATCCCAACAAGGACAATTCAAGGACTTCACATTGATTCTAGAATTTAAAATCAATCCTTAACATGGTCTGCAAAGCCATGTATGATCTGGCTTCCACTCAGCTCTGGCCCCATCTCAAACCACACTCTCCTCTGTCCTCTCTACTTTAGCCAAATCAGCCTTTTTTTTTTTTTTAATAATTATTGCATTTTTTTTTTATTTTTCCAACGAAACAATATATTTATATTCTGAAAATTAGATTTACCCCCTAGAGCTCCTCCTAATTACCAAGCCTTGTCCCCCCCATCCCCCTCCTTCCAGTACATTTCTATGAATGCCTTAGGTTGTGTATCACTACACCTTTTCAGGGTTTAATCCATGAGAGTTGACCGCCTTTCACAATGGTCAGGGTTTAGTTCCAGCCTCCACAGATGAGTGAAGACATTCGACCCTTAGTTCTCTGGGTTATGCTGACTTCACTCAGCATGATTTCTTCCATAGCCATCCATTTACCTTCAAAGGCTGCAATATCATTGTTTCTAATTGCTGAGTAAAACTCCATGGTATATATGTACTACAGTTTTTGGATCCATTCATCTAGTGAGGGGCATCTGGGCTGTTTCCATAATTTAACTATTGTAAATTGAGCTGCTATGAACATAAATTTTGCTGTGTCACTGTAATGTGCTGCAAATTCGCCTTTTCTCTGTTATGCAACATACATTTTCTTTTTCTTTTTTCTTTTTTTAAGAGAGAAGAAGAGAGAGAGAGAGAGAGACAGAGACAGAGAGAATATATTTTTATTGAGTTTTTCACATGGCTTTCATTGCTCTGACACTTAGTTGTATATGTGGGTGCTGGGGTTTGAACCCATGTACTTGTGCATCCTGGGCAAGCACTGTAACCATGGAGCCACCGCTCCAGCCCCCACAACATACTTTTTCTACCTAAACTTCTTTCCTTCTGTACCCAGGAAGCCCTTATCCCTCACCTCTCAGCTCAAACACCCCTTTCCTTATAGAGGTCTTCCAAGCTCCCTGGGCTATACAAATAATCCCTTTATTATTTAAAAAATAAACAGACCCTTTATTATAAACTCTCATGGCACCTGTACCTTTCCTTTTACACACTCACCAAAGTGGTAATTTTACATCTATTGGGTACCACCTACTTCTAGTAGGATGTTTCATACAGTTTTCCCTTACCTTCAGAGGTTCTTCTTGTGCCACCTGTTCATTCAGCATTTTGGTATAGGCATCACAGATTTCAGTTACTTGCACAAATCCCTGGAGGCCATTGGGGAGACTGATCACTAGTTCCAGCTCATTTACCTCTTTCACACAACCCAAAATCCTCATTCCCTCACATAGGGACTAGAAGAGAAAAAATGAAAGTGACAGTAAGGAAGAGAACAATGACAGGGAGGCCAAAGGATCTGACTTATACACCCAACTGTGACATTAAAAGCTACAGGAATTTTGAAAATGAAAAGAAACATGTAAGTGTGAATATATCCACGTATTTCTTAGATATCTGACTGAGCACTGTAAAAAGGCTAGATCAGGCAACAGTGTTAAGAGCACTGGGTTAAGGGAGGATACTTTTGTTTTTTATCATATCCCAAGCAACCCAAATTCAAATGGCTGGCAGATGACACTGAAGGACGCAGGCCAGGAGAGAGAAAGGCAGTGTGGAGTGCACACGGTAGCTCTGAAGAACCACCACGCAGTTCTTTGTGACCACAAACATGAAAAAAAATGGGCACTTTAAGTTTTAATGAGGAGCCAGAATCACATTTTCATGTGACGTCTCTAGTTATTTAATGTTAGCACCAAGTTAAATGATTATTTTTAAGTATACAAGACAAACAAGATGCTCCTACAAGCTAAATCTTTCCCAAAAATCATTTAACTTTTCTTCTTCTTTTTACAACTAATATACACTAGGAGATAATAATGTAATATTTTAAGGAACATAAAAGGACATCCTATCTCTGAAGGAGTTGCACATTTATAAAATGGGCAGAATGCAAAAGCTACTGTCAGTACAAACCTCTGAATCTATTTCAACAAAAGTCCTGTGAAAATGTAAGCAAGACAATGCCTTTTTTAAAAAAGACACCAAGCACTGATTAGCAATCAAACAAAATCATACTCAATTCTCAGCACAATCTGCAAAAATCTCTACAGACACATACATGAAATCTATATATAAAACGCAGAAATAAAGGAAAAGAGTGAAAAAATACACACAAAATTGACCAAGGTATTATGTCAAAAAGAAAACCAAACTTTAACAAACCTCAACACCAAGAATTTCAAACTTCTCTTTGATAGACTTGCTGCTTTCTCTTTTTTCAATTTTCAACTTTTTTGGTTTTGCAGGTCCTTTCTGGTTCTTTTTCCTTTTGGTGGATCCTTCTTCAGTGGAAATCTAAAGGGGCAAAAGACCCACGAAGATCCAAAAAAATGAAAAGCAGCAATCCTGGTTTTCCCCTCACAATTAAGGTCATCTGTCACCTTGTTTTATTATTCTGCTATTCTCCCTGTCCCCTCCCAATTCTTTTAATTTCTGCTGTAATCCTAACTCTTCCATTCAGCCATCAAGGCCAAGGTCTGAGAAAACTCTTGCATTCCCAAAGTATTTTCTCCCCAATATTCTTTCTTCCTTGACAGGATGGACATTGGGGTTCCCCAGCTTGGGAAGCAATATGGAATACTGCATGAAAATGAAATCTGGGGTCTCCCAAACTCTCTCATAATAAGCTAAGTGGTTTTAGTAAAGATATAACCTTCCTGAGCCTCAGTTCCTCATCATGGAATTGCAATTTCTACTTTATAGTATAACTGGTAAAATTAAATAACAGACTTCAGGCCATACACTAAAATGTTAGTTCCTTCTAGCATTTGGAACACAGTCTACTCTAAATTCTAATGCAAATTCTGACCATTATGTGTGGCAAGGACCCCATTTAAAAATATAATAATCAAGGGGCTGGAGCAGTGGCTCAGAGGTTGGAGCACTTGCTTGGCATGCTAAGAACGTGAGTTTTAACTCCAGCACCATATACACAACTAAATGTCAGGGAAACAAAGGCAAGATGAAAAAATAAATAAAACTGATTTTCTCTCTTTAAAAAAAATTAATTAAAAAAATAAAAATATGTTAATCAAACTGCATTTTTCCATTTTTAATCAACATGGCACAGAATTTCTAAGGACCAAGTACATTACTTCAAATTCAAATACTAAATGCCATGCTTCAAAGATACTGCTTTGGCCGGGCATAGTGGCACACACCTGTAATCCCAGCAACTGGGAGGCTGAGACCCTAAGCAATGAAGTGAGACCCTGTCTCAAAATAAAAAGGGTTGGGGATGTGGCTTAGCAGTTAAATGCCCCTGAGTTCAACCCCCAGTACCTCCCAAAAAACAAAGATACAGTTTTATAATGGTATAGCCTCTCTAACAAGTTCAATATACAGAAGCGAACTTCAACAAGCAACAAATCTAGAAAACAACACAGTCTCAAACGAGGCTCATTCTTTACAAGGATGTTAGAGAAAGAGTCTCTAGTGAATCTCACCAAAGCAGCATACAACTCACATCAAATAAGTTGTCTTGTTCAACTGACTCCTGGAAAGATTTCTTTGATTTGTGGGTCTTTCTTGTACCCCCTCGGGGGAAGCTTTCTTCTACAGTTGCCATGCTGGAGTCTCCTAAAAACAATGCAAAAAATAATCGTGGGATGTAGGTTGGTAGCAGGTTTCATAAAGGTTATAATCAGTGATCTAGAGACTCTTCTAGCAATATGCAAAACAAGATTTTTTTTCCATATTTTTGTATCAGTGCATTACAGTTGCATGTAATGGTAGGATCTATTGTTATATGTTCATATATACATATAATATAATATAATTTGGCCAATATCACTCCACAGCACTTCCCCTTCTCTCCCTGTTTCCCACTCCCTGGTTCCTTTCCTCTGTTCTACTGGTCTCCCTTTGATTTTCATGAGATCCCTAAAACACCCCCACCTTTCTTTTCCTAATTTTCATCTCAAGCTTCCAAATATGACAGAAAACATATGACCCTTGATCTTCAGAGTTTGGCTTATTTCATTGACATAATGGTGTCTAGATGCATCCATTTTCCTGCAAATGACATTTCATTTTTCTTTATGGCTGAAGAAAACTCCACTGTGTATATATACCACATTTTCTTTATCCATTTATCTGTTGATGTACCCCTAGACAGGTTCCATAGTTTGAATATTATGAATTGTTCTGCTGTAAACATGGGTGTGCACATATTGCTATAGTAGGAGGACTTTAATTCTTTAGGATAAATACCCGAAAGTGGTAAAAATGGGTCATATGAAGAGAAGATTTAGGACTATGACACAGATGATTGAGATGTCAGGCCTTTGTTAATTTGCATTTTCCAAATATCTCTGCTTTAAAAACTACAAGCCATACACCGTCCTCTGGGAAAGGGACTAACAGATTCAATGTAGCAAATACTTGTTAAGCAGCTACAATTATGTCAGAGTTACACAAAGGAACAATATAAACCCTTATCTTCAAATGCACAACTTTAAAAAGATAAAATAAGCTGGGAACAGTGGTGCATGCCCGTAATCCCAGCAATTAAAGAGGACGAAGCAGGAGGATCGCAAATCCAAGGCCATCCTCAGCAAGTTTGAGGCTAGCCTGGGAACCTTAGTGAGACTCTGTTACAAAATAAAAAATATAAAAAGGGCTGGGGAGGTAGTTCAGTGGTAAAGAGCCACTGGGTTTGATCCAAAAAAAAAATTTTTTTTTAAAGAGAGAGGGACAGTGAGAGAGACAGAGAAAGAGAAACAACTTTATTCAGTTTTTCACATGGCCTTAGTTGCTCTAACACTTAGCTGTGTATGTGGTGCTATGGTTTGAACCCGGGTCCTCAAGCCTGCCAGGCAAGCGCCGAAACCTCAGAGCCATCGCTCCAGCCCCGATCCAAAAAATTTTTAAATGAAACAATTATACAATTAATTTAAAATGCAAATCAGGGGCTAGAGCAGCGGCTCAGAGTTTCGGTGCCTGCCTCACATGCACAGGGACGCAGGTTCTTACTCCAGCACCACGTACACAACAAAGTGTCTGAGCAATAAAAGCTACATGGAAAACTAAATAAAATTCTTTCTCTCCCTCTCACTGTCCCTCTCTCTTTAAAAAATAAAAAATAAATAAAAGCAAATCAGATTATAAACTATAAACAAAGAGCTAGGAAGTGGTACTTTGGTAAAGAAGGCAAGCTTCATAAGGAAGAAGCTTTTGAGCTCAATGTTAAAAGATGAAATAGGGGACTGGAGTGGTGGCTTAGTGGTCCAGCATTTGCCTGGCATGTCAGAGGATGCAGGTATGAACCCCAGCAGCACGTACAAAATGATGCAACGGAGCAATGAAAGCCACATGAAAAACTAAATAAAACTGATTCTCTGTTTCTCTCTCTCCCTGTCTCTCTTAAAAAAGATGAATAGGAATTTGATAGGCAAGAAAATAATGTGATTGGGGGCTTGGAGCAGTGGCTCAACCTTTCAGTGCTTGCCTGGCGTGGGCAAGGACACAGGTTTGTACCCTGGCACCACGTACATAATGAAGTGTCAGAGCAAGGAAAGCTACATGAAAAACTAAATAAATTTGATTCTGTCTTTAAAAAAAAAATTAATGTGAGAAAAAGCATGAAAAAGGAAAAGTCTATTATTTCAGTAAACACTAATGATTTGCCTATCAAACACTTGTTCAGTAGTTTGCTGTTGGGCTGGAGCAGTGGCTCAGAGGTTATGGTGCTGCATGCACAAGTACATGAGTTCAAACCCCAGCACCACACACACAACAGAATCTCAGAGCAACAAAGGCCATGTGAAAAACTAAATAAAACTGATTCTTTCTCTCACTGTCCCTCTTTCTTTAAAAAAAAAAAAAAGTTTGCTGTTGCCTTTGAACAACTGTTCAACTAGACCATAGGAAAATTAAAGCATAATAGAATTAAATTTTAAAAGTCAGGTTGAGGGGCTGGAGCGGTGGCTTAGCGGTTTCTACGCTTGCCTGGCAAGCAGGAGGACCTCGGTTCAAGCCCCAGCACCGCGTGCACAGCTAAGTGTTGGAGCAATGAAGGCCATGTGAAAAACTAAATGGGGTTGTTTCTCCCTTTCTCTGTCTCTCTCACTGTCCCTCTCCCTTTAAAAAAGAAAAAACTAAAAAAAAGTCAGGTTGGGCTTTGGGGGTTACTTTTGAATTAGAAATAAGCAGTTTAAGTTTATTTTAGCAAGTAAGATTCTTTTGTGGGGTGCCAACAGAACAATAATAAAGGACAGGGGCTGAGCGGTGGTTCAGAGGTTTCCGCCCTTGCCTGGCAAGCATCAGGATCCCAGCACCACGTACACAACTAAGTGTTGGAGCAACGAAGGCCATGTGAAAAACGAAATAAATTTGATTCTCTCTTTCTCTGTCTCTCTCACTGTCCCTCTCTCTTTAAAACAAAACAAAACAAAACAAAAACCCAAAGGATATAGACGGGACAGGAAGAGGAGACTGGAGGCAAGGCAATCGGGTAGGATTTAAATGTAGTTTAGCAAAGAAATAATGAAAAACAGAACTACGTACAAGCCAGAACAGAAGATAGGAGGGGTTGGTTCTGAGAAATACTTGGGAATAAGAATCGAGCAGGGCTCGAGGCTTTAAAAGAGGTGACGAACGAGAAGAAGCTTAGGATTTGGAATTGAGGCATAGGTGCTTGCTTCATAAAAACAGAAAAGTGCAAGGAATCTACTTTGCTGGTAATTAAGCCCTTAATCTCATTTCAGACAAAAAGAAACTGAGGCTCCAAAAAGTAAGGCCATCCAGGAGCAGAGAAGGGACTTAAGGAGAGCCTGGGGTTCCAGGAACCGCTAAGCAGAGGGAGCTCAAGTGTACGAACCACTTATCCCAACAGAAAGGTGCTTGGCAGAGACCAGAGGGGTACCTGGCCCTGAAGCAGACCCGAGAGCCATGAAGTTTCCTCTTTCCCCGCCTGCGCCCTCACTCACCAGCTCGGCACCTCTCTACCTCGGAGTCGGGCACCGTACTACCTCAGAGTCGGTCCCGCGGTAATCACACACGCGGAGACCAACAACTGATGCTTTTCCGGAAGCATGGGCGGGCTCAACACTCTACTTCCGTCACTACGTCGAATCCTACACGCCCGGAAGACAGGAAGCGGAAGGGCGGGGCTTGGAACTCCAGCCAATTAACGTAGAAGGTTGAGTCGCTGTGGCCCGTTGGACGCGAGCGGAGGAGGAGGCTTCTTCCGGCTGAGCCCTGGAGGTGGCAGTGTACATTGAAGGACGTCGGTTGCGGAATTTTGTGGCTTTGGCAAGGTGGGTGAGGAGGGACGCCAGGGCTCGAAGTTCACGCCTTGGCTTTGCAGGGCCGACCTAGACTGACCGTTTTTGGTTTGGGAACCCCAACAGGTCTTCTCTTTGGGGGTCGAGAACAGGAACGGGAAAGGAGCTAAAGAAAAGGATCGAGGCCTGAGGGCACTAGCTGGGAAACCTCGGGGCTCAGCGGATAGGCTCATCCAGAGGCTCTTTCGGTTCCCGTAGACCGTTATATTGCTTTTTTTAGTGGGAAAAAATGAGATTCGTGGCAGAAAATGTCCCCCAAGGTCACCACCCACTGGTAAAATATTGGATAAGGTTGAGGGCTTCCAACCCCATTCTTCTATTGTCTATGGCTGTTGATGTTTGTTTCCACTGAGCTGTGATTTAGAAACTGGGAACCAGGCCTCCTTTATTTGTGCGGCAACCCTTGTCAAAGTGAGAGCGAGTGAGGCCTGGCACTTGATCTTCTCCAGGGCCGCGCACGATTAGCGGGGTTAGATTCAGCGGAAGGCCTTCCTAGAAAGTATCCAGAACAGAGAGTTCCGGCTCGCTCTCTCGTGTTTGCTTGTATGCCTAACTAGTGCCTCACTACTCCAAGTAGATGTCCAGTCAGACAAGAAAATACCACTATGGAGGAACAGAAAGAGCAAGGGCAACTGGTTATTTTAGGCCTTTAATGAAATGACCATTTCAGACTTGAAAGGTTTAGTTATAATTAATAGTGCTTAGCTGCTTAATTAGAAACGAAGGGGCCGGTGGGAGCATGCCTGTAATCCCAGGGGCTCCGGAGGCTAAGGCAAGAGGATCACAAGTTCAAAGCCAGCCTCTGCAACTTAGTGAGACCCTGTCTCAAAATAAAAAAGGGCAGAGGGAGCGGGGTCTGGGGCGGCGGTTCAGCAGTTACAGCGCTGGCGTGTGTAAAGACTCGGGTTCAAATCCCAGCACAGCATACACTAATAAGTGCAAGAAATCAAAATCCACATGAAAAAGTTGATTATCTCAATCTTTCTTTAAAGCGTGGGGGGTGGAGATGTGACTCAGTGGTTAAGCTCCCCTGGGTTCAATCCCTAATACAGAGGGAGAGAGAGAGAGAGAGAGAAAATAAACAAAAAAAAAAGAAAACCCATCTGCATAGACTTTGCCACAGGTGACCATTTGACATTATTAATTCGCAAGTTCACAGGGATGAGCACTAAGTGATTTTTTTCCTTCATTAACATGGTTTTTTTTTTTTTTAAGAGAGAATCAATTTTTATTTTTCCATCTGACCTTCGTTTCTCCGATACTTAGTTGTGTATGTGGTGCTGGGGTTTAAACTCAAGTCCTTATGCATGGCAGGCAAGCGCTTTAACACTGAGCCACATCTCCAGCTCTTAACATAGCTTTCTAAACTTAGGTATGATTCAAAAGAAAGCAAGTTTCAGTTCAATTATTCCACAAAAGATACTCTAACAGAATGGTTCTTGATCTTTGCCCTAAAACAGCCTGCCCTTTGTTGAAGGGTGCAGACAGATGTTTTGGGGCTTACTATCATTGTTTATACATTATTTCCACTTAGCCTTTTCTGAGTTGTCCCCCTTTAAGACACACACTTTCAATTCCTATACCATGCCCTTTGCTGCAGTCAGACTGGTCTTTTGGAAGAATAACACAAACATCAACCTTCTATATTGTGTAAATTAGAGTGAAATTTAAAGCATCATAATATTGTTTTAGTTGGACCCACACATCCTCCTAAAAAGTTTTGTTAGACACAAGGTGATAGAAGTTATCAGTTAATGAGTTTCTCTAGGGTTTTTCAAGAACCAACATCATCCCATTATTTTTTGAAAAAAGTATGCCTTAATAGGCTGAGTAAAATAAAAGAATTGATATAAAAAGTACATCATAAAGTTTTGTGGGGTTTTTTTGGGGTACTGAGAATTGAACCCAGAAGTGCTTACCACTAAACTACATACCCAACCCTCTATATTGAGATAGGGTCTTGCTAAGTTGCTGAGGCTGGGCTTGAACTTGCAGGTCACTTGCCTCAGCCTCGCTGACATAAAGGTTTCTTTTAATGGAAACTTTCCTACTTGAGCTAGACTGGCCAAGGCCTATGAAGGGACCTAAGAAAGTTTGAATTTCCTTCATTGCCCCAAGAAGCTTTCAGACTAGTGTTCAAAGTTAAGTTCTTAAATATTCATTGCCAGTTCTTGGCACATGAATGCTCCTGGAGGCCTTTGGTACGCAGAGAAGTGCCAATTTCCATAGCAACAGCTCCCTCACTGATTGTTCCCTCTTCCATTTCAAGACCCAACTGAGTCACTGCCACTGCTTACCAGTCTCTTACCAGATGTTGACCAGTTGGTCTACAGTTCTGATCAACTCAGTGTGGCATAGGTTGTGATAGGTAGATGGTCATACATATGAATATTTCTGGTAACCTTTTGAATATGTCTATTATTGTAAAAAATACATGACTTTGTAAAAATACAGATGTACTGTAGACACAACCCTTAAAAGTTTGCTTTATATTATACATTCTCCAGGGCTTTTTGTTGTTGTTGTTTTTCTATAAAATACCTATTTAATTTTCTATTTTCAGTACTGCAGTGGTGATTAAAATTACCTAGTGGCCTTATTAAAATATCGTTCGGCCCAGAATTTCTTTCTTTCTTTCTTTTTTCTTTTTCTTTTTTTGTTAAAGAGAGAAGGACAGTGAGAGAGAAAGAGAATCAATTTTTATTTAGTTTTTTCACATGGCTTTCATTGCTTTGACACTTAGTTGTGTATGTGGGTGCTCGGGTTTGAACCCGTGTACTTGTGCATGCCAGGCAAGCACTGTAACTGCCAAGCCACCGCTCCAGCCCCCAGCCCACCCAGAATTTCTAATTCAGTAGGCCTATGGTGGATTCTGGGAATTGGCATTTACAGCAAGTTTCCAGTGATGCTGATGCTTGGTGGTCTAGGGACCAGACTTTGAGAACCATTGATGTGCTCGTAACATCAGAAATTAGATTTGTAACATTGGCGGCTGGAGCAGTGGCTCAGCAGTTGGAATGCTTGCCTGGCATGCACAAGGGCCTGGGTTCAAACCCCAGCACCACATACACAACTGTCAGAGAAACAAAGGCCAGATGGAAAAACAAAATTGATTCTCTCTTGGCGGTTACAGTGCTTTCCTGGCATGCACAAGTACGCAAGTTCATACCCCAGCACCACACAGACGATGAAGTGAAATGAAAAACTAAATAAAGATTGCTTTTCTCTTTTTTTCTCT
>PVKS010040888.1:0-16357 GCA_004027875.1 Aplodontia rufa
GCCACCAACACTGTCTTGACTCTCCCCCTTTCTCCCTGAATGCTTTTACCCCCTCTTTCATTCCTATCCCTTATCCTCCACCTCCATTTTAAATGGAAGTGATTTTTGTGGTTTTTGTGCTCAGAAAGTTTCTCTTCTGCCTCTACTTTGTCTCTCTGGGCAATTTCAGTCACATGTACCATATCACACTTCAGCCCTATCCAAGCACATCCTCCATACTGACATTGCCCCTGAATTTGCAACAGCTTCCTCAGTCTACCATTCAGATGCCCACCAACCTGTTAAATGCCCAACATGGGATTTCATATTCCTCCAAGTCTCTTTCCAAGGACCTAGCCTAGGAACCTCAACTGTCTGGCTCTTCCTACTTTCAGCAGTCCCACTTACCATATCTGCCTGTCCTCATCATTTCCTCCCAACATTATAAGTCATCAGCATGTCTCCTTCCTTCCCCACTACTGTCCAGGCTCAGACTCCAGCAGCCCTGATCCACTGCCAGCAGCAACTGCCCAGATGGCTCAAGCTGCAGTCCCTCTGTAATCCAACTGTCCGCCTTGCCTCACCATGTCCTTAGAATGGTTGTTACTATGAGCTCCCTCTGCTGAGCCTTTGCTGAGCACCAGGCGCTGAGCTAACCTCCTCATCTCACTTACCCTCCCCAAGTTCCCTAGTTGGCCACTATCCTTTTCTTCATTTTACAGACGAGGAAGCAGAAGCAGAGGAAAAGCACCCCTGTGGTCACACAGTAAGTGGCAGGGCTGAGGTTCTAACCCAGGCTCACACATTCCAGGATTCGGGCCAAACACCATGTGGTCATACTGCCTCCATCCACAAACCACATTGGACCAAACCAATCCTCTCTGAAGTAGCCTTCGGTGGCTCCCCACTGCCTACCAGTTTCCTCCACATGTTCTTCAAGACCATCCATGGAGGCCCATGAAGCAGAGTCACTGCGGAGCTCATCATGCTGGACACTCCATGTCATTTCCACGTGGGTTCTGTCCACCTTTGCAGCCACATCCCTACACTCAAGCTGTGTCCCCATTCTAGGCTTTTCCCCACATGAACTTCACTTTGTTAGCTGCTACCATCTTACTCAGCTCAATTGCAAAGTTCCCTCCTCCCATAATTCCAAGTGCACACAATCAATTTCTCCCTCTTCAGCACAATCCAGCACTTTACTTATACCTCTGCCACAGCCTTTGTTCCACTCTGCCTTATAAAATGGTCATTTGCACATTTATTCCACCAAGTTGACTCCAACTTCCTTGAAGACAGACCCCTTTGACATAATTTCTGTAATGCATCATCTGCTTGCTCCATGGCAAGTTAAATATTTGTTGAAAGGACTGGTTCCAAGGATCTCACACAATCACTGTGACAATTTTATCCCCCTGGGAAAATCAGCAGGAGGAGAGAGAGGCTCAAGGGAGGCATTGCAGGGGGTCTCACATTCAAGCAGAAGCAGGTTGCAGATCCTGGGAGCCCCGTGGTCCATTCACTTATTTGATTTCTGTGCAGAAAAATCACTGTAAAAAAGTTATTTTTTGAAGAAAGAACAGAACATTCTTCACGTTCTGACACCTCCTCCTGCTCTCCCATCCCACCTTCTCAGAGAATGGCCTCTGAGGATGACTCACTAGTAGGAGAGAATGAAAACAGCTCCTGGGAGGGGCAAGAAATCTCTGCTAGATACAGAGCAGGGATGGTGATGGGATTTGTCCCCAGAGGGTGGAAATTTAGTTTCTGCACAAATCCAGACTTTATTTGAGCCCTGGGGATGAACCTGGAAAAGATAAGGGCCTTTACATATAGATTCTCCTCCTTTCCACCAGTAGAACAGGCTTAAATACCCAGGAGATATTTTTCCCTGCAAAGCACCTAATGACATTGTTCTCTACCTTCTCCCAAGTCTTCTTATAGTCTATAAAATGCATGTCTCTTTAAAGCTTATAAAGAGGGGGAAAGTGCAAAGAACTACTCTTGAATCTGCATACCTTCTCAGAGTTCACACAGAAATCCTGGGGAATCCCTGGGACTACTTCTGCACCCTACTCTGCAGAGGTTAAAGCCTTAACTGCATCTGTGAATGCAGCATGCCACAGCCTAGCAGAGCCCTTAACCAAATACCTCACTCCTTGTTCCCCTCCACATGCCTCCCCATCGCATCTCAATTCTCTACACACACTTTGTGGCTGTCCCTGCAACTATTCAAACTATTCAGTGACTATTTTGCCTCTGGAATATCTCTTTCCTTTCTCATCCAGGAGATTGTCTGTTTTACAGAAAGAGCTTTTCTTTTCCACCATCAAGGGTAGACGATCTGCTTTCTAAACACCTACCGAACCTTCCTGCCAAAGGCTGCAAGCTGAGCTGCTGGACAGGCTGTCAGTGCGTGGGTTTGGAGAACAGGATGCTCTCTTGGCAGCCAAGCCAAGGGCATGGCATAATGAGCTGGTTCTGGATCGGCTGCACCAAGTGTACAGTCTCTCTCTCTCTCTCAGATGAAGTTAAGAACTCAGGGGAACAAAGGGTAGTGACTATTTTATGAGCATCTTCCACACGCTCAGCTCAGAACTGGAACCATGGCGTTCATTCAGTCCTTACAAGAACCCACCACATTAGATATGTTGATTATCACATTATATGTAAGCAGAAACTGACAAGCTCAGAGAGGTTATGTCACTTGCTGCAATCACCCACCTAGTGATTGATGGAGCTAACATTTGAGTCTAAGTCCTTTGATTCCAAAGTCCATTTTATTGTCTTAACATACTGAACAGAAATAGTGAGAGTGAACACCCTTGTCCTCTCCCTGATCTTAAAGGAAGTGTTCAGTATTTCACCACTATGAGACTGTTCACTGTGGGGTCTTCATAGATGCTGATTATCAGATTGAGAAGTTCCCTTCTGTTTCTAGTTGGAACTTTACGACTGTGGAAAAACATTGGATTTTATCAACAAAATGTTTTCCTGTATCAATTGAGATGATCATGTGGGGGTATTTCTCTTTCCTACCATTAATGTGTAATATTATTTTGGTTGACTTTTTTAAAAGAGAGAGAGAGAATTAATTTCATTCCATTTTTCATGTGGCTTTCATTGCTCTGAGACTTCGTTGTGTACATGGTGCTGGGGTTTGAACTCGCACATGCCAGGAAAGTGCTGTAATCGCTGAGCCACTGCTCCAGCCCTTTGGTTGACTAATAATGTTAAATAAATCTTGTCTTCCTGGGATAAATGTCATTAGGTCATGATGTTTTATATGTTGCTGGGTTTAGTTTGCTAGTATTTCAATGAGAATTTTTGAATCTACCAAAAGATAATGGTTTATAGTTTTCTTGTAATGTCTTTGTCTGGTTTTAGCTATTGAAAATTTTTGATTGTAAGGCTGACATACTAAGTAGCTATGGTAGTCAGCATAATGACTCCACATATATGTCCACCTCATAGCCCCAGAACCTGTGCATATTTGCTGAATGTGGTGAAGGTACTTTGCAGATATGATTAGACTAAAGATTTAAGGCAAAGACACTATCCTGGGTTATGCTGTAATTAATCAGAAGAGTCTTTATAAGTGAAAGAAGGAGGCAAGAGAGTCAGAGAAAGAGAGAGATTTGAAAGGGCTAACCCTCAGCCCCAAAGGTGGAGGAAGTGGCCACAAGCCCAGGAATGAAGCTGGACTGAAGAAACTGGAAAAAGGAAGAGACCAGGTTCTCCCCTAGAGCCTCCAAAGGGAAAACGGTCCTGATGACATCTAGATTTTCACCAAAGACTCATTGCTGATGTCCTACCTTCAGAACTGTAAGAGAAACCTGTGTTGTTTCAAGCCACTGTTTGTGGTCAATATAGCAGCTATAAGGAACAAACACAGTGTCCTCATGTAAGGTCTATCATCCACCGCTAGTCAGGCACTAAGACATGGTTCATCAGCCGTTTAACTCAAGTCTCTTTCCTGTCACCTAAGCATTCCACATGGTGATATCAATCCCAGTGCCACTTGATCTATTTGCAGTGAGAGACATATGCATGACAGACTCCTCATCTTGGCATGACCAGCACCTTCTCTGACTTTAACCAGACCAACACAGGAAATCAATCCATATTTGGAAGAATGATGGGCAGCATGAGATGGATTAGCTAACTTGTGCAACTCTCCAGCTTAGAGCCCACTGCCCTTGTGCTTACGGCAGGCACAGCTTACCAAGGGAACCCTCCTACTTGAGTTTGTTGGATAAAATGATCTTTCTTGAGCAACATTTGGAACTACAGTCAACACCGTCCCCTAAGAAAGCTTCTTTTGCTGAGTAGACTTAGCTAGCAAACCTCTTAAGAGAGTTATATGTGTTCTTTCCTTAGAGTTGTGACTATTGGATAAGTAAAATAGTTAAAGTGCTTGGATCACAGACTCAGCCAAAGTAAGGACTCCATCAACATCGACTACTATCATTATTATTATTAGATTATTGTCATTAATGCACTCAGTCCAGTTATGTTCAAGTACAGTGGAATTGGGGCTCTCTCAGGTGACTTCATTTTTCCTCTCTGCTCTTTCTGTCCTGATCTTAAATTTTCAAGTTCTTGAGGGAAGCCTGACGCCTTATACTGACCTCCAGATGAGAAATGCATAAATGGCAGTTGGAGCCTCTGCTGGATAATCTGTAAGATTCTTTTTGCCTATAATCCCAGTAATTGGGAGCCTGAGGCAGAAGGATTACAAGTTTGAGTCCAGCCTCAGCAATTTACCAAGACCCTAAAGGCAACTCAACAAGACCCTGCCCCAAAAAAAAAAAATGGTTGGGGATGTAGCTCAGTGGTAAATCGCCCCTGAGTTCCACCCCCAGTAAAAAAAAATAAAAATAAAAATAAATGCTTTTCAATGATGAGAAAAATGTATATGAAGCCAAAAGCACAGATCCCAGCATAGAACAGAAACTTAACAAGACACATCTTCCCTGGCAACTTAATCCCTGTCCTCATGTATACACTCACTCCCTGCTATGGGCTGAATTGTGTCCCTTCAAAACTCATATGTTGAAGACTTAATTCCCAGCACCCCCAGAATGTGACCAACTGTATTTGGAGACATCCTTTCAAATAGTAATTAAGTCAACATGAGGCTGTTAGGGTCAACTCTAATCAAATGATTAATGACCTGGTGAGAAGAGGAGATTAGAACACACGCACAGAGAAGTCCATGTAAGACACAGGGAGAGACGGCAATCTGCAAGCCTGGGGCAGATCTTATGAGAAAATAATTCCCTGTTCCTTAAGTCCTCTAGTTTCTAGTATTCTGTTCCAAGGCCCCAGCAAAGGAATATTCTCCACTTGCATCTTTTGCATCTTTGGACAGCAGAAAGTTTTAGTATGACTTAACAGACCCTGCTCCTTCATTGGATCAGAAAAATCTATTTTGTGGGCTGGAAAGGTGGCTCGGCAGTAGAGCACTTGCCTGGCATGCGTGAGGACCCATGTTCAATCCCCAGCACACATGTACAACTAAGTGGAGGAAAAACAAAAACCGGATAAAAAAATAAAATTCTCTCTCTCTCCTCTTTAAAAGAAAGCATCTATTCTGTGGAGTAAGCATTGCAGAAATTTCCACAGACACCGCTCCCCAGGACAGGCTGCTGTACTTCACACACTGCTGATGCTTTCTCACTTCCAGAGGGAAGAAGGTGCCATTAGCTTCACTGTTCCCCCAGGGTTCTGCCTCGACACTCATGCATCACAGCCTCACAGAGGAAACACCACTGGCACCGCAGATACAAAAAACTGTAAAATCGCAAATGACAGATTCGTGACTTCCCTGGGGAATAAATAGCATGAACAGATGGGCTCTGAGGCTGAAAGATTTCACTGAAATCTTAATAGAACTTTGATAATTTGATGAATGTGATGAAAAAAGAATGGCAAACCAGCACCGGCAAGCTGAAGCACCGTTTGCCCACCTTGAGGTTACCTCCAGGAGAGTTTTCCCATGATGAGGAGCATAGCAGGGTTGCATGGACAAGATACTTCTCAAGGGATTTAAAACATCCCCCCATAAACACTTCATCATTGGGTGGCATCCAGAGCAACACAGTGCACTCCAATTTCCTTATGCATCTCTGCAAGGCACCAGTCCTCAGGACAGTCTCGGGTGATATCTAGGTAAGGAAGGAATCTTTTAGAGAGACAGATCAATGGTGCTCGGAGGTCAGAATGGTCTCTCTAATTTTTTCAAACTACCATATCCAACCTTGTTGCTCAATTCTGGAGGCCTTCAGTGTAGATCCATGTTCTATGAGGAGAAAAAGCACAGGAAGAGGTGGCCAGAGATCTGGATCGCAAGTCTACCACTCACCCACTATGGACTTGAAAGGAGTCACTTAGCTTCCCTGACCAGTGGAACAATGATCCCTTTCTTGCAAGAATTTGATGAAAAGCCCAAGTGAGGTCTACTTTTTAGAAAGTTACAGGCAGATAACTGTCTATAGCAAAAGCAGATCTTTGACCCTGCACTTGTGTCTCACAAATACCCAGTCCAAATATTTGCAGCATGGAATGAACAAGATCTCCACTCTCTTGGTTCTTCTTGAAAGCACAGATGCAGCAGGTTCTGTGGTTTTATGGCTCATCTACACTATGTCTTCAGGCTCTTCTGTTTCTCATTGACTAATAAACATTGCATATATTTATTATGTACAACATGTTGCTCTGAAATACATATACGGTGTGGAATGACTCCACCAAGCTCATTAACATATGCATTAGCTCACAGACATACATTATTTGTGGTGAGAATCTTAAAATCTAATCTCAGCAGTGTTTTTTATTAGGGGGTTGGTGTTGTTTGGTTGGTTAGTTGGTTGAACTGGGTTTTTGTTGTTTTTGTTTTTGTTTTGTTTTGTTTTGTTTTGTTTTTTGGTACCAAGGATTGAACCCAGAGGTACTTAACCACCTAGCAACATTTCCAGCTCTTTTTTTTATTTTGAAACAGTGTCTTGCTAAGTTGCTGAAGCTGGCTTGGAATTTGTGATCTTGTGTAAGCCAGTGGGATTATAGACAGTCATCACCACACACAGCTCTCAGCAGTTTTCACAAATACAATGCACTGTTATTAATGATTGTCACCCATTGGATCTCTTGAACTTATTCCTCCTCTCTAAATGAAATTCTATATCCCTTACCAACGTTTCTCAAATCCTCCAGCTCCTGGTAATCACCATTTTACTCTCTGCTTCTATGAATTCAACTTTTTCCAAGTCCACACATAAGTGAGATCATGCATTATTGGTCTTTTTGTCCCTGCCTTCTTTCACTTAACATTCCAGGGTCAGACTCTTATTTCAGGGATGATTTGGAAAGTGCAAGACGACAAACAGACAAAAGGTCAGGGAAGATGAGCCCCAGGTGCAAAGCATCTTAACTAGGACATCTTGGTTTTTTTAAACAGTCAGAGAGGCAGAACAGAAAAGTAAATGCAGCAGAAAGGATGGACAGGCAGGGAGTGGCTGCCCACGCTTCGCAGGCACAAGGATGGGAGATTCAACCCAGCAGGAGAACGCTGGGCCATTCAAGATGACTCACATAGGGGAATCAATACCACGCACACCATCTCTTCAAACTAGGTCCCCCAGGAGCATATCTCAGGACCCCATTTGTGCACGTCATGACTTAATTCTTGATGGAGAGCAGGGAGGGCATCTTTAAGAATCTCCTATTCTGAATCTGGCTCTGTGCTCATCTTTTCTATGTCCACAACACCCCTGATGTAGTAGGGCATATGCCAATGAGCTGTCAATAAGAGACAGTAGGCATTTACCAAAGGGGAAACTCTGAGCACACATTTGGAGTCCAGTCTCTGCTGTTACACTCCTAGAGTCAACCAGTAAACATTACTTTTTAAAATATTATTAACATAGGACTGGAGCAGTGGCTCAGTGATTCAAGCACTTGCCTGGCATGCTCAAGGACCTGGGTTCAAACCCCAGCACCACATACACAACTAAGTGTTGGAGAAACAAAAGCCAGATGAAGACATAAATAAAATCGATAATCTCTTTCTCTTTTATTCTCTCCCCCTCTCTTTAAAAAAAATATATTAATATAAACACAAGATGAGTATCCTTTATCCAAAATGCTTGGCTCCAGAAGTGTTTCAGATTTCTGATTATTTTTTAATTTGGGAATATCTGCATATATGTAATGAGAAACCTTAGGGAGGGGACCCAAGTCTAAACACAAAATTCACTTACGTTTCTTGTACATTTAATACCATAGTCTGAATATTTGTAGTGCACCTTCATTTTGGCTGTGACTCATCACACATGAGGGCAGGCATGGAAGATTCTGCCTGTTTTATCATGCTGGAGCTCAAGATTTTTCAGATTTTTACAGCATTTCAAATTTTGTATTTTTTTATTATGAATGTCCAATCTACTGATGCTTTTTGGAGGTGGATTCAGAGGGGAAAGGTGCAGCATAGAGAAGCTAAGTCCCTGACTGGGACAAGACCCGTGTGGTTCTAGACAGTAGATGTTCAGAACTTCTTTGCTATCATTTCTCCACTAATACCTCTTTTTTCTCTGCCAATGGCTATTACCCTGCTTAGTTAGCCCAACTTAGAGTCCGCCTTCAGCAGGAAAAGAGAAATACAGAAAAAAGTATGACAGAATATCGTAGACATGAAAGACAAAGAAGAAAGATTCTATGAAAATTATAGGTGACTCCAGAGGGAAAACAAAACAATACAAACAGAAATAATAATTGAAGTTTTCCTCTGTCGCTGGGCCTTGGCTACACATTAAGATCATTGGGCAGCTTCTTTTTGTTTGTTTGTTTGTTTGTTTTTTGTTTTAAGAGAGAAGGACAGTGAGAGAGAGAGAGACGGAGAGAATCAATTTTTTTTATTGAGCTTTTCCCATGGCTTCCGTTGCTCTGACAATTAGTTGTGTACGTGAGTGCTGGGGTTTGAACCTATGTACTTGTGCATGCCGGGCAAGCATCATAACCACCAAGCCACCACTCCAGCCCCAGCAGCTTATTTTAAAAACGCAAGTTCCCATCCCATCCTAGGGATTCTGATTTAAACATTCTCAGGAGGGTTAGGAAGTTTTGTTGTTCCATTTTTTAAACTAAATCCCTCACCTGATTCTGAGGTGCAGCCAACATTAAGAGTCACAGCAGTAGATAAAAACTTGCCTAAGGGTATTTTTAAAAAAGAAAGAAAGAAAAAAACCAGTCTGATTCTTTAAATTTAAATCCATAGTTCTCACGAAATTCCAAGCGGGGTTGCCTCACCCTAGGCCCAGAGGGGCACAGAGCACCAATGAGCAGGAAGAGCATCTTCACAACTTTCACCCAGGGTTTTTCCTGCAGCCACATATTCTAGGCTGAATGGACCTGCTCTGATGCTTTCTATGTCAAAGAGAAAATGACAAAATAAGCTACCAACATGAGGACAAAAATTACAATGTTCAGAGACTGGATCCTTCCAACTTTAAACCACAGGAAACATCTTGCGAGCCACTGCTCCAGCCCCAATTATATTGGTTTTGACACAAGAAACTGAGAGATCAAATGAGACAAACTATACAGGTTGCTTTTTTCAATTTCCTGGGGAAAGGACTGTTCATTAAGTGACATGAAGAAACAGATTAATAATACTTAAAAATACTGAAATATAGAACCCTACCTCATGCTATAAGTTGTGATAAAAGTACAAGTAGATTTCTGAAATTACATACAAAATTAAAATACTAATAAAAGTGACCAAATTTACCAGTGAATACTTTCCTTTTTTTAGGGTAAGAAAAAACTGTCTGTGCATGAAAATGAAAATATGTTAATAGAAAACGCAAGTGATATGAATATATAAAAACTAGATTTCAAAATTGCAAAAATTAAAGTCAAATACGTTGGGAAAATATTTGCAATAAATACAAGAGTCACCTATTTAATTTCCTCAATATACAAAGAGCTCTTCCTGACAAATACAAAAAATGCTAACACTCAATTTAAGATGGATTTCAAACATGGAAACACCTGCTTAAAAAAAGAAATACAGCCAGTAAGCAAATTTACAAAATAAAATACTGCCTCACCTAACAAACTGACAATGTTTGGTTTTCCTTTTAACAATTATACTCTTTGCAAGCAAGATGCACTGAGGGAGCACTCAGCCACTGCCTGCAGTAAATTAGGACAAACTTTCTAGAAAGCAATGAAGTTGCATGATGAAAAGCTTTATCATTTGTAAGTTTTCGTATTTTCCAAATCTTTTGCCATAGCAAATATCACTTTTCTTTTCAGAAATAAGTAATAATTAGCAAAAGAAAACTAACCACTCAGATGAAAAATGAATATCACTCATTTCAGCAATAGATGTAGGTAATTTCCAATTCCCTTGCAAACCCAAGAATTGGAACGAGTCACATTGGGGACATTATATTAGTTTATAATAATCTGAGCCAGGTGTGGGATTTGTTACTTGCTAAATCCAGGCAGGTCATTGAACATCCTGGACCGAAGCATGAGAAGAAATGAATTGCTGGCCAGAGTTGCACCTCAAAAGACAGAGTACCTGAGGGACATCTTAACTTCTCTCTTCATCCACATTAGCCATTTAATCTCTCTTTCAAAGCTGAAAGAGTGTCAAATTAGAAAAGGCTTTATCTTTTAAAAGACCGCTCTTACCATTGGGAAAAACTTTCTCCCCCAGAATCCAACCCTTTGCTCCTTGCAAAGACATGCTTCCTGCCTGCATTTTATTTATGTATTTTGGACTCCACCTTACTATAAAAAGTGGAGCAACTGGCCAAGCACCCTGCAGAGGATTCCATCTGCTGCAGGCCAGACAAACCATGGATTAAGAGCAGAAGCTGGGAGCCCCAAGCGGATCAGCCAGCATGCCCGCACCCCCAGGCCCTGCCTCTGTGCAGAGAGAGCTCATTAGCCACTGCATAAAATACTGTAAAGCTCTAAATAGGGCTGAAGGGAGGAGGGAATGAGCTAGAAAGAGGAGCCAGAAGTAGAGAAGGAGGTAGATTAATTTTGTGCTTTCAAATTGGGAAGAGTCAAGTATAATAAAAACAGAAACCATAATTTTATTTATGACAGGGAAATATCCCTCTCTAGCGTCACTATGATTTGGACGGGGCCCTCCCAAACCAGTGGCTTCCGCGTATAAGTTTTCTTGGGACAGTGTTCATCCTCACCTTGGCTCTCTTCAGCACTGATGATCCTCTCAGAAAGGGACAGCTGGGCCCCTCTGTAGATACCAACTGTCCACAAACCCTGCCACTTCTCCAGGAAGACTTTCCCCTCTTGTGATTCACCCACTGCTCAGGCATCCTTGGGGCTCCAGTTCCTCCCATAAGCATCAGGCTTTTTCCTGTGGTGCCTCGTACACCTTCCCAAGCCCTCACTGAATTCAGTAGAAAAATATTCTTTTCCTTTCTAATACTGCACTATCATCCATCTTTCCCTGCCGGTACGAGCTCTTCATTAAGCCACCAAAATTTCCAGATTAAAATTGGGCTCAATGTATTCATGTGGCCCATAGTCCAAGGGATATCTCAAGCCCTGTGAGGAGTTCTGATGCGTGGCCCTTTCCACCCCTGCAGCGCCACAGGTCAGCAAACACCCAACCAGGGCTCAAGACACTCGCTTTCCCGTCTTGCAAGCATCCCAAGTCTCCTTGAGGGACTCTCTGAGGCTCGCCTTTCTGCAACGACTTTCCTCTCAAGTAAGTGCTTGCTGTAGGCTAGTGTTCCAAAGATTCTACCTCCCATCCATCCCCATGCTTAGAGTTGAGGGAACCAAGGCAGTTTTGATATCTCTTAGAAAATCATGAGGGACTCCAGTGACTGAAAAAATAGAGTGTCTGAGACTTTTTTTCTTCCAATTTGCAGTTCAGATGCCCATTTGGAGGTAATAAAAAAGTCCCACCCAACACTTTGTTGTAGGTAAATTGCTTTGGTAGATCAAATTATCCTTCCTCATTCTTCTTACCCATGTGACATGATGACAATCCACATTCTTAGACACATAAATTTGCAATATCTCCCACTTTGAGAAGAGTATACTTTTCCACATCATTGATGTGGGTTTGGGTTTGGGTTTGGGTTTGGTCGTATGATATGCTTTGCCAATGAAATGTTAACAAACATAAAATGTGCAGAAGTTTTTTGATGTGTGAGGACAGTTTGGTCTACCATCTTCCATGAGAAAATACGTTACTGGTAGTTTCTGGTAGCATCCAGATAACCTGATGGAGCAAACCTGAACTTGACCTGCAACATTAAGGAGCAGCAAATTCATAGGTGAAATAAATCACATTTGTGACATGAGCCACTAAGATGATTGGGGCTGTTTGTTAAGCAGCATTATTACTATGCAGTAAAAGCTAACAAATGTACATCTCTTGTTATATGTTCAACATGCTGTCAACATTGTATTGTCTCATTTGATCCATTCCACTTGACAACTAGCTGATATAAAGCACTCTTTAATATTATCCTTATTGTATAGCAAAGAAACCGAGGCACAGAGCATGTAAGCACAATTTATACGTGACGGGGACAAGCGTCAAACACAATAATCTGACTCCAGAGCCTATACTCTCACTACCAAACAAAGAAAAAAAAAAAACAAAGAAGAAAATCTGTGTCCCTCCTCCGGTACTGACCTTACACTCAAAGCCAGAATGGCTTCTTAGAAGCTCCCTATCAGCAGAAGCCTGAAAGATTCCAAGAGCTGAGGCAATATTTCCAGCTTTGACAGAGCGTGCAAGGAGAATGAGACAGGCTTCTCTTCCAGAATGCATGACCCTTCTCTGAACTTTGAGGAGGGGAAGTCCCACCGGGAATTCTAACCAAGGAACAATCCTGCCATTGTGAAGTGCAGTCATACACAGTTCTGCACGAGATGCACAGTGTACCTTGTTCTATGCCTATTTTTATTCTAAGCAAATATCTCCAGACATTTTTTTCTCTTAAAAATTATTACACCATTGCCAACTGCTAGGATTAGACAAATAACTTGATAATAGCAAAGCAATATGCTGTCCCGTGTTCAAACGCCACCACACAACAACAAAGCAGCCTGTGATGCCAGTTCTCATTCACAGCCTGCAAATAGAAGCAGCACAAATGAAGGGCACCCGCACCCTCCCTCCTCAAGAGAACAGAGTATCAGGCAGCTTGATCCCAAATGGATCCTCACTTTTCAACTTCCAAGATGTTCTGTGCACAGGGAGAATGCAAAGTCATGTTCTTCAGCAGAATAGCTCATCGGTGTGATTCACAGGTGCACCCTTTTGTTTGACCAAGTTAATACCCTGGATGAGTATTGACTGGGCATACAGATGTTTTGTTTTGGTTTTGTTTTTTTTTTTTTTTTAGTACTATGGTTTGAACCTAAGGGCACTCCATCATCTACATCCCCAGGCTTTTTATTTTTTTATTTTGAGAAAGGATCTCACTAAGGTGCTGAGGCTGGCCTCAAACTTGCAATTCTGCCTCAGCCTCCCAAGTTGCTAGGATTGCAGGCATGCACTAGTGTACCTGGCAGGTATAGAATATTTAAGTTATAAACTAGCTAGTAATTCTGAAGTACATAATAAAGATGTATACAGATTCGTGTATGTGTATTTTATATACTTATACAGAGTTTCTTTATAAGCTGCTAGATTATACACCCGCTAAGAGCAGAGATCATGTCTTCCTTGCCTACCACTAACCCCATGCTTGACACAGAGGGCAGTCAACAAACATCTGTTGAATAAATAAATAGACATAAAATGAAGTTAAAGGGAAAATATCCATCTTTAAATTTTACATATTTTAAATTTTTAACATGCAAGGCTAGGCAAGCAAGGAGATGATTATGAAAATTTGAACCCCTTAGAAAAGAAAAGGGAGATGGTAAAATAGCAGAAAAAGTGCTGGGCATTTACCTACAAAGCCAACATCGTGTGGACCTTTAGTTCAGAAGAAAAGCCACCTCCGCGTGTGTACTGGATGTCTGTGGATTTCGCCTGCCCAGCAACCACGTCTCTCCTTCTTTCAGTAGCAACTCACCAATTTTCATCTGAGGAGCTGCTCTCCCCTCGCTCCATGCATCCTTGGGAGTCACTGTAGGAGGACTTTCAGGTAAGGGCATCTGGCTAGACAAGTGCCCATCCCAGAATGTAAATTTTTGCTGAGCACACAAAACCAGAAAACGGCTAGGGGACTCAGCTTCTTGGGGTTTTTTCAAAGAGCCCATCTATTAGCAAGGGTGCAAGCTGGACTTTTTCACAGACAGCAGATGTCCCCAGAACACAATATGGAATTCACTTTGGAACGCAAGTCCTCCCACGGATTCATTGTTTTGCTCTTTCAGCTAAGGCCTACTTCCTGACACCTTCAGAGCCAAGAAAAGAACTCCAAGCCAGAAAGGGAGAATCCAGTCATAAATCTACCTCAAGAAATAAGTCACCTCCTCTCTTGGGGCCTCAGTCTCTTTCTCCATAGTATTAAGGGACTGGGATTAAGTTACCCCAAAGGAATCTTGTATATTGGGTCAACAGAAATTGACCCCTTGAATCTAAGGGCACTAGCAACACAAAGCTCATATTGTCAGGGCCAGCAAGGCCTGGAATTTCGAGTAGTTAATCCCTTGCTGGATGACTCTGACAAAGAGGATTAACCTCAGATGAGAGAATCGTCATCCAAATATAGAGCAAGCCCAAGCACATATGTTAGAGATAGGATGAGCCCCCACCTTCTCTCATGAATTCTTATTCTCTCTTTTGGTGAACTGAGAAGACTAGCTGTCCCACAGCTCAAGGGTACAATGTTAGATCATGGAGGCCTTCCCCACAGGCTTCTACTACCTTTCTCCCTTTTCCAATCCAGGGTCCATTGTTCCTCCTTTAAATGTGCAAGGTTCTTTAAGGTTCTCTAAGTTTGCTAAATAACCAATCACCTAGGAAGTGCCAGGGACTGTATTAGACAACTGAGCAATGGTAGTAGACAAGATGGGATGGTGTCAGCTCTCAGGAGTTTTCAATCCAGTGGGAAAACACCATTGCGCTTTCACACCCATAACCTCTCTCAATGCCACCTTGACAACCCTAGAAAGGAGATCTTAGGATGCTTTTTACAGATGAGGAAACTAGGACTCTCAGAAGTTAAAAAAACTTGCTCAAGCCTATGCAACCTGTGAGTATCCTGGTTTCAAAATGATAAAGGATTCTAGAAGATATTCCCATCATTTTGTAGAACTCAGAAACAAAGGAAAACAAAAGGGTAACATAGTGAATTTCAGTTTCATGAGTGAGCACACCCTCTTGGAGTAGCCATCATAGGAAAAGACTGGACTTTAACCAGTCTTGGCACTGAAATCACTCCTAAAAAACAATATTCAACAATTATCCTAGTCAACTTTTGCATCCTTATGTGGCCCAAAAACAGTCTCTGGATCCTCTGCAAGGTGTTTCCAGAAGTCTATGAGGCATTGCTTATTGACAGCTCAGGCTGTTGCTGGGCACTGTGGCACACACCTATTATCCCAGCAGCTCAGGAGCCTAAGGCAGGAGGTTCACAAGTTCAAAGCTAGCCTCAGCAATTTAGCAAGACCTTATAATAAAATAAAAATAAAAAGAGACTGAGGATGTGGCTCAGTTGTTAAACACCCCTGGGTTCAATACCCAGTTCCAAACAAAGAAAAAGAAAGGAAAGCAGGAAAGAAAAGAAGTTTCAGACTTGTGGTGAAGATGGTGCCATAATATTGAAGATGTCAGGAGTTTAACATAAGCAGTTTATTTCTTGCACTTGAAACAGCCCAGTGCAGTATCTCATGAACATAGAAGGGAGATTAGTAGAGTAGAGAAAAGGTATGGGCAAGGGCGAAAAATGATATTGGCCAAATTATACTGTTATATTGTGTGCATGTATGAATATGTAACAACAAATCCCACCGTTATCTACAACTATAATGCACCAATAAAAAATATTTAAAAAATAAGATGAAAGATAGAGCTTCCTGCCTGGCCAGTCAGGGGAATGGCGAAAGACTTGGAGGAAGATGCACAGGAATTTCATGCACCTATCAACCCATTCTCACATTTGGGAGCTGTCATACAGCCACGCCCACTAGGGAGACTGGGAGTTGTAGTCTGCCGGACCTGGAAGAGGCTGAAAAGGTTTTGATGAACAGCCCTGGGCCTCCATAACAGGCTCCAAACCCACATACTTAATATGGATATTTTACTTCTAAAGAAAGAAAATAATGCAAAATGGATAATGGGGACTATAAGTAGGTTCTCCTTTTCTTTCCCCAATTTTCTGTATCATCGGTAATGTGGATTTAATACATGCCAAATGGC
>PVKS010040889.1:0-16345 GCA_004027875.1 Aplodontia rufa
TGCATTTGATTCTAATCCAGAGTCACTCCCACAACACCCACACCCTATCTCTTGATTCTGTATTTCCTCCATAACAATTATAAATGTACACACACACACACACACAAACACACACACACACAAACACACACACAAGATTGTGAATTTTCCAGAATTAAATGATTTATATAAGTATTTAGCTTCTGGGGTGGGGGTGGTAAAGAGTATGTTACATTGTTGATTGTCTCCCTAGATCCCTCCTGTTCTTCTCTCCCCCCATCCTCCCACGGCTACCCTTCCCCTTTCCTCCCCTACATATTTATGGTTCGCCTAGATTTAAGTGTTGTGATGACCATGCTGAGTCTAATCTGTGAATTTGACAACCCTTCACCCAAGCCTGGGTTTAGCTCTAGCTTTCACAAATGAGGGAAAACATTCAACAATTGACTCTCTGGGTTTGGCTAACTTCTCTCAGCATGATGGTTTAGTTCTAGCCTCCACAAATGAGGAAGAACGTTTCAACCTTGAGTCTCTGGGTTTGGCTAACTGCTCAGCAAGATTTCTTCCGTTTCCATCCATTTACCTTCAAAGGCCATAATATTGTTGTTTATAATAGCTGAGTAGAACTCCATTGTGTGTGTGTGTGTGTGTGTGTGTGTATTTGTTTGTGTATCACAGCTTAGGTTCCATTCATCCGTTGAAGGGCATCTGGATTGAGTCTGTAATTTAGCTATTGTAAATTGAGCTGCTATGAACATTGATTTTGTTGTGTTGCTGTGATGTGTTGATTCTAACTCCTCTGGGAAAATACCCTGAAGAGGGATAGCTGGGTTGTATGGTGGATCCATCCCTAAGTTTTTGAGGCATCTCCACATTGCTTTCCAGAGCAGCTATACCAGTCTGCAGTTCTACCAACAGTATGCTAGTGTTTCTAACTCCCCACAACCCCCTCAGCATTTGTTACTATTTGTATTGGTCTCTGCCAGTCTGACTGGAGTGAAGTGAAATCTTAATGTAGTTTTGATTTGCATTTCTCTGATTACTAGTGATTTAGAACACTCTCTCATGTATTTATTGGCTTGCTCAATTTCCTCTGCTGACAATTTTCTGTTTAGTTCTCTGGCCCATTTATTGATTGGATTATTTGTGGGGTTTTAAATTTTTTTTAAAAAGAAACAAACAGTAAGGGAGAAAAAGTGAGAATTTTATTTAGTTTTTCATGTGGCCACCATTGCTCCATACTTCGTTGTGTATGTGGTGCTGGGGTTTGAACCCGTGTCCTCACGCATGCTAGGCAAGTGCCATAACCGCCGAGCCATTGGATTGTTTGTATTTTTGATATGAAATTTTTTGAGTTCTTTGTAAATTTTGGATATTAGTCCCTTGTTGGAGGAATCCAGGTCATGATTATCTCTCATTTGGTAGGTTCTCTTTAACAATTTTGACCAATTCCTTGGCTGAACAAAAGCTTTTTCAGTTTAATGGCATCCCACTCATTGATTCTCGACTTGAATTCTTTCATTTTGAGTCTTGTTCAGAAAGTTGTTGCCTGCTCGCACATACAGGAGTGTTGCTCCTATTTTTCTTCTAATAGTTTTATGGTAGCTGGTTTAATTCCTAGTGCCTTGATTCATTTCAATTTGATTTTTTTGTGTGAGGAGAGAGAGATCAGAATCGAATTTCAACTTTCTGCAAGTGGCTGTCCAGTTTGTCCAGCACCATTTGTTGAATACATTGTCATTCCTCCAAGTTATATTTTGACCACTGTTGTCAAATATCAGATGTTTAAAGATTGGTGGGTTTATCTCATAGTCTTCTATTCTATTCTGTTGGTCTTCATGCCTGTTTAGATACCAATGCCATGCTAGTTTTATTACTACAGCTCTGTAGTATAATTTTAGATCTGGTACTGTGAAACCTCCTGTTTCATCTTTCTTGCTTAGTTTGTTGTTATTCCAAATGAATTTGAGATTTGTTTTTTTCTGTATTTGTACAGAATAACATTGGTACATTGATGGGGATTGCATTGAATCTGTATAGCACTTTTGGCAGAATATCCATTTTAATTATTTTAATTCTGCCTAACCAAGAACATGGAATGTGTTGCCATCTTTTCAGGCTTCTTCAATTTCTGTCTTCAGTGTTCAATAATTTTTATTGTAGAGATCTTTTACTTCCCTTGTTAAATTAATTCCCAGCTATTTTTTTTAGGGTATTGTGAATGGGACCAATTTCCTGACTACTTCTACCCTATTATTGTAAGTGTATAGGGAAGCTATTGATTTATGGGTATTCATCTTGTAGCCTTTCACTTTGCTATATATGTTGATAAACTGAAGCAGTTTACAGTTGGAGTATTTTGAGTCTTGCAAGTATAGGATCATGTCATCTGCAAAAAGGAATAGTTTGACCTCTTCCTAATCTAATCCCTTTGATTTCTTTCATTTGCCTGATTGCTGTAGATAAGTCTTGAGGACTGTATGGAATAAAAGTGGTGAGAGCAGGCAGCCTTGTCTCGTTCCTGAGTTTTGTGGAAATGCTTTCAGCATTTTCTTCAACTTATGTTTTGGCTCCTTTGTCGAGAATGAGGTAACTGTATTAATGTGAGTTTGTGTCTGTGTCTTCCATCCTGATCCATTGGTTTTCATGTCTGTTTTGGTACCGGTATCACGCTGTTTTTGTTACTATAGCTCTGTAATATAATTTGAAATCTGATATTGTGGTGCCTCCCAACTTCACTTTTCTCAGTAAGGATTGCTTTGTGTATTCTAGGTCTTTTATTTCGCCAAATGAATTTCATGACCTCTGGGTTTTTTTTTTTTTCTTCTAATTCTGTGAAAAACATCTTTGGAATTTTGGAGGTAGTTGCGTTGAATCTGTGTAGCACTTTAGGTAAAATGGCCATTTTGACAATATTAATTCTGCCTATCCAAGAACATGGGAGGTCTTTTCATTTTGTGAGACCTTCTTCAGTTTCTGTTTAATGTTCTGTAGTTTTCGTTGTAGAGATCCTTCACCTCTTTTGTTAGATTGATTCCCAAGTATTTTAATCTTTTTGAAACTATTGTGAATGAAGTAGTTTTCCTAATTTCTTTCTCAGTGAGTTCATCATCGGAATAAAGGAGTGTGATTGATTTGTGTATGTTGATTTTGTATCCTGCTACCTTTCTGAATTCATTTATGAGCTCTAGAAGTCTTCTGGTGGAGTGTTTTGAGTCTTCTAAATATATAACCTTGTCATCAGTGATCAGTGGTAGTTTGAGCTCTTTTTTGCCTATTTGTATCCATATAATTTCCTTCTCTTGCCTAATTTTTCTGGCCAGAATTGCAAAGACTGTGTTGAATAGGAGTGGTTAAAGTGGACATTCTTGCCTAGTTCTTGTTTTTAGGGGAAATGGTTTCAATTTTTCTCCATTCAGAATCCATTGGATTCATTTGAGGCTTCTCTTTGACTTGCAGTTGTCGTCTTTTGTGCGTTTTCACATAGTCTTTCTTCTGTGTGTGTTTGTGTCCTTATTGGATTAGGGTCCTCCCAAATGATCTCATTTTAACTTAATCACCTCTTTAGCAACTCCACCATCAACTACAGTCACAATCATATTGTGAAGTATTGGGGATTACAGCTTCAATATATGAGCTTGGGGAGAGGAAGCACAATTTAGCCCATAGTTTATGTATCAGGGAGATCAACCTGAAAGCAGAAAAATCAGGTAAGAAGTTATTCAGGAATTCCATTGAAAAACAATGAAAAGAATTGAAATTAAGGTATTGATAATAAAAGTGGAAGTGAAATTTAAGATTCAGAGACCTTAAGGAGGGGTAATTTGATATAAGAATTTGATACTAAATGTGGAGGAGTGTGAGAGGGAGAGAGGTAGTGTAATTCCCAGATTTCTTGAGGGATATGTGAACAGTGTGATGTCTCTGTTAAGTACCTAGCCCTTTGACAGTCAGATGACCCAGGGGGGATCATTCACAGGGACAGCCTACAATCGCTTCTCAGAACATGGACTGTGTGACAAGCAACTGAGCATGCAGCTTCTCATCTCTGAACCTGAACTTGAATATATCTTAAGATAGTCGTCACCCTCTTATTTTTACACTTAATTCCAAAGTCCTGTCTCCCCCCCGCATAAATACCTTTAGGATAGGGACTATCATTTTATTAACTTTTGCCCAATTTTCCAGTATCTGATACCTGGCTGCGCATATCTAGTAGACAGTAGGTTGTGCTTAGCAAATTTTAGTTACAGGAACAGTTTGACAGTGAGGTGCGTTATGTGACTTATTCTTTGCATATTTTAATCAAGACTTGATATTGAATAATGGCTTTCTTGCAGACTGAGAAGACTTCGGGACGTTCCATGAGTCATTCAAGCAACACTTCTAAGGTAGAGTGACACAAAAATATATTATTTTAGTGCTTTGGGGATTTTGTGTTCTTATACCTTGCATGTGTTTATACTCTTGTCTTTTAAGGAATAAAGTTCTTGATACATTGCTACAGTCTGCTCTGGGACTATGCTAGATGTGTGGCAGTATCTTTTTTCTTTTTTCTTTTTATTATTTTTCTTTTTTTTTCTTTTCTGTAAGAGAGGGACAGTGAGAGAGAGAAAGAGAAAACCAATTTTATTTAGATGTCGTGTGGCCTTCTTTGGGCTGACACTTCATCGTGTATGTAGTGATGGGGTTTGAACCTGCATCCTCACGCATGCCAGGAAGCGCAGTAACTGATGAGCCACTGCTCCAGCCCCAGCAGTTATCTTTTTCTAGTTAAACAGTCGAGTGTATGTCAGGAGAAATGACTTTCAGGGGAAACTCATTTTCTTCCAGGAAATCATATATTCAGTCAGAAGAAATCTTAGTCACCAGAGAGTCTGTCATCTCAATTAGAAATGCGTTGAACTGAGAATAAAACAAAGCCAACTATGGTGACATATAGATATATATCATTCAGATGATGAGGTGCCTGGAGGTAGGTGGTTCAGGGCTGATGAAGTTGTTTGTGAACATTGCCAGGTGTTATGTTTGGGTCTGGAATGTCCTTCAAAAGCCTGTAGATTTGAAGATTTGGTTCCCAGCGCAGCAGGGTACAGAAGTTGGGCTGTGGGGTAATGATTGGATTATGAGGGCTCTAACCTCGTCGATGGATTGATCTATTTGGTGGATTAGTAACTTGAACTATTGGAAGGTGTTAAAAACTGCAGGATATTAGACCTAGTTGGAGAACTAGGTCACTGGGAGTGTATTCTGGAAGCATAATCCTTGTGCCAGGTCCCCTTCTCCTATCCCCCACCCGCTGCTTCCTGGCTGCCAGGAGCTGAGCAGCTTTCTTCTGCTATGCTCTTCTGCCTCGATGTTCTGCCTTATTAGAGGCCCAAAGCACTGGGGGCCAGCTGACCACGTATTAAAACTTTGGAAACTGTGAGCCAAAGTAAAGCCTTCTTCCTTTAACTTGTTTTTCTCAGGTGTTTGTCACAACAGTGAAAAGCTGAATAGGTACCCAGGTTCTCTTTGCTCTCTGTGCCACCTTCCTTTGTATGTCGTCATTCTCCTGCTTTGCACATGGTCTCACAATGAGGGCCAGGTCCCCAGGCACTTTGGGCTGAGCAGGAATACAAAGAATGACTAAGGGTGGGAGGGGTCTGTCAGCTGGGAGGGACCCTTTTTGATATGAAGGCTAAAGCTTCCCAGGCTGGAAGGCCCACTCAGTGCTTGACTTCTGCTTTTCTCTGACTGGCCAGAACTATCTCAACATGCCACTTCTCATCAGAAGGCAGATAAGACAAAGAAAACTTGAGTGGATAGATCAGCCATCCATGAAGTATGGTCACGCAGGCAGCTTACCAGGAACTTGTCAGCTTCTAGGGTATGATCTAGGAGCCAGTGGTATACCATGCATTGAGTGTGCTCCTCTCAGCCCAGAAACAGCTCTGGCTGGCCCTTTGGGTGGAGGTCTTGCCATGCAGCCAGACATGAAACTGATTCTGACCATTAAGATTTGAACAGTGTGATAACACCTGTCTTGCTGTCTCAGATACTCTGAAATAAAGTTATTATATGTGCCATTTTAATTTACTAACTGTCCAGATCATTAAGATTTTCTGATTTTTTTAAACTAAAGAAATCTAGCAAATTCTGTAAAGCGTTAACTGACCTCTTGTTAGGTATATCAGCAATCTAACCGCATACTTCTGCTTAGTTTGCATAAAAAGAAAACGCTATGATGTATATATAGCATGACATTGCAGGATATTTGCAGTGTAGTTCTTAACTTCTGTCCCAGCCCAGTCATCCCTCAGACCAGTTCCTTGAGCCCTGGGCTTCACATTTTGTGTGAATGCTTTTCGCTGAATACTCCCTGCTATCCAACCTCTTTTTCTTTCCTTTTGCTGTCCCTTTAGCCACAAAAACTGGAGCTGTGGAATGGTGCAGTAGTAAGTCCATACTGCCTGGATAAATTATCCACTTTTGCTCTACTACCTTCCAAGAGGCTTAGTGTTGTAAGCACCGAGAAAAGTGAGCAGGTACAGATGCCAATGAACTGTTCAGTGAAGCTGAACTGAGTGCTAAACAGAGTGCTTCTTGCCTTGCACTGGAGGCTAAGGGAAACTCTGGAGGAAGTTATGTTCTGTTTATGTGGTTTAGAAAATTTTTATTTGAAGGAAAATTTCTTCCTACAATTAAAAAAAAACTTCATAAACCACTGGCTTAAAATGTCTAGAGGAAAGGTTATGAGCATTACCTGGGGTGTGAGTATTCTGATGTGCCTTGGAGGTTTGGTTAGGGAGTTACATTGACAGAGGTTTGTTATCCCTGTGACTTTGAGAAAGGATACTTCTCTGAGTTTTAATTGCCTGATGAGTTACATCTCGGTAATAACACAACCGTAAAGTTTGTCTTGAGTTTTAGAGTTAATGATTCCTTAGACCTGTGGGTCTCCCTCATTGCGTAGAGCCAACAAATCTGATGCTTATCAGACTTTTCAAATCCTGGCAATCATGTAGGTAGATTGGGCCAAAATAGTCTAGTGGCAGCTATTATTATTTGCTGAGGATCAGGGGCAGAAGCATAAGCTTTATCCTTTCTTTCTTGCACACATTTTTATCATGTGTTTTCTGTGCCTGCACACTTATTTTTTTTTTTTAAACAACTTTATTGAGTTTTTCACATGGCCTTAGTTGCTCCAACACTCAGTTGTGTACGTGGTGCTGGGGTTTGAACCCGGGTCCTTGTGCTTGCTAGGCAAGCACCGAAACCGCTGAGCCACCGCTCCAGCCCCCTGCACACTTATTGTGTCCCCTGAGTTTCTGGACACTTTTTGGGGTCATAGGAGAATCTCTGAAGTGGTATATGCTTTGGATCTCAGATTGCTTGCTCATATAACTTCCAGAGAGCCCATCAACATGAAATTTTGTCACAAAGTATACCCCTCTGTTACTAGGGAAGTTAGCATTCTGTATAAAGTTGTTAGACCAGATCAGTTCGGTGGGGCCAAGGAAGGTGGACAGAGGACACTGTGGAAGTTAACATTTTTCTTAGAAATGCAGTTCCCGTGACTTGCGGGATTTCTCAAATGAATCTGCTATTTGTGGCCATTTTTAGGCCATGACATGTAAAACCCTATCTTTGGTGCAGCAGATATATTTCAGCAGATGCTTCACATCTTTGGGATAAAAGGTACAAGGAAAAGAGGTCAAAATAAGGACATGTCTTTTTTTATCCAGAATTGGCATTGTCTCCGTCAGCAGACTTTTCTTACCAGCGCTCATCCTCTAGCTGGATTCAGCACATCTGTCAGTCAGCAGCAGTCTGCCTTGTTATTCTGCAGTTTGCCTCTTGCTTGCAAGATGTTAGAGGCGGGGAAGAGGGGAAAATAAAGCCCAGGCTGTCTCATCATATCCTACCTAGGTTGGATTTCAGGAGTTCGTCAAATTTAATTTGTCATTTCTTCCTAGTGGCCCATCCTAGTCACTTAAGTGATTTATGTCACCTTTTTCCTGTTGTTTATTTATTTATTTATTTAAAAGAGAGAAGGACAGTGAGAGACCGAGAGAAAGAAACAATTTTTTATTTAGTTTTTCATGCGGTTTTTGTTGCTCCAAGGCTTTGTTGTGTACATGGTGCTGGGGTATGAACTCTCGTACTTGCGCATGCTGGGCAAGCACCGTAACCGCCGAGCCACCGCTCCAGCTCTTTTCCTGTTTTATTTTTAACAGAGTACTTACTGCTGCCTAGATTTTTAAAATTTTTCCCCGCTACTTCTTCACCTCACTTGTAAGTTCTGTTAGCATAAGGTCATGTCCTATTCACCTCTAAACATGCTCTCAGAATTTGTGTAGCACTTAACCATGTGCTAGACACTGGGCTTCGAATGCTGAACCAAGCAGAGCAGGGACAAGCAAGGAGACTTCTATTCAACACCTGTCCGTGGAGAATATTCCTCCAAAGGGAACAGCAAGGGACCAAGGACGAGGATTATAGGGAAATCGAGTTAGAAGGGCTGCTCAGGGAAGGTGTGGCTGAGCAGCGTGCCCTGTGTTAGGTGCACGTGTAGCCTCAGGATGGAGACCTGCTGGTCCTCTTCTTCCTAGAGGCAGATCTGAATGTGGTTGTCAAGGCCAGCGTTTGCTTCTCTTTGTTTCTGAATCCACAGTTGACCAGTCACTCCGACTCGTGTTACATATAAGGCAAAGTATGTGTTTCTTAATTTATACTGAAGAAAACAACTATGCCAGAGACAAGAGGCTTAGGTTCATGTAACAAAAGCAAGAGTAATGAACTGGAGGAATTGCTGGCATCAGGTGGTGGTAACAGCCTGCTTCATCTGTGTGTGTCATAGGCACCAACTATGTAGCCTTGCTTGCATTCCAGGGGAACCTGGTGGGCAAAGTTTGCTGTTTGTCCCCTATTTTGCAAAATTGAATGATTATTTTTGTATATTTCTTTCTTCTGATTTGTTACAGCTTAATTTTTGGATAAAATAGTAGGCCAACCATTTTCCAAGTTTGATTCCCCGTCTTCTAGAGGTAAAAGGTGGTACAGTGATACTGAGTCATCTTTGCCTTTTGTACCTCCTTCTCTCACAGTGTACAGTGGAGTCTCCGCAAGTTGAGTGACATACAAGATGGTATGTTCTCTTAGACACTAATGTTCTCTTAGACACTTGTGTTTTAAAATGTTCTAATGTAATAAAGCTTGAGAGATGTAACCCATATAAGCAACGCTCTATGGAAGATCATAGTAGCTTTTAAGAATGTAAACGGGTCCTCTAGCTACTCTTCTGACAGAGGATTACTATCTAAAATATAAAAATAGCTCAAAAAACTTTACACCAAAATCAAACAGGCAAGTTAATAAATGGGCAGATGAACTAAGCAGATACTTCTCAAAAGAAGAAATGCAAATGGCCAACAAATACATGAAAAAAATGTTCGACGTTATTAGTCGTTAGGGAAATGCAAATCAAAACTACACTGAGATTTCATCTCATACCAGTCAGAATGGCAGTCGTCATTAGGATCAGAGTCATATCATGTTGTTACTACATATGCATTTATGATTGTATAACAACACATGGTGTCAATAAATTTTTTAAAAAAATGTAATCAACCAGGACAAAAAAAGAGAATATAAACGATGATAAATTCTGGAGAGAATATGGAGAAAAAAGGAACACTTTTTCAATAAATTAGTATAGCCACTGTGGAAATCAGTATGGGGGCTCCTCAAAAAACTAGGCTTGGAATCACTGTTTGAACAGCTATACCAACCACTTCTCGCTGTTTACCCTGAAGAATTAAAGTCATCTTACTACAGCAATACATGCATACCTATGTTTATCGCAGCACAATTCACATTAGCCAAACTATAGAACCAGAATTGGTGTCCATCAGCAAATGAATGGATAAAGAAAATGAGGTATACACACAATAGATTTTTCTCAGCCATAAAAAGTGAAATTGTGGCATTTGCAGGAGAATGCTGGAACTAGAGATCACCATGCAGAGTGAAATAAGTCAAACTCAAAAGGTTAAGGGTTGTATGTTTTCTTTCATATGCGGAAGCTAGAGAGGAAAAAGAAAGATATGGATGGATCTCCTAAATCTCAAAGGGGATCAGTAAAGGAAAGGGAGCAAGGGGTGGAAGGTATGGAGAAAGGAGGGAAATGCTGAGGAGTGATACTGGCCAAATTATATTGTTATATTGTGTGCATGTATGAATATATACCAACGAAGACCATAAATATATACAGCTGTTATGCACCAATAAAACATGTAGCGGAAAACAGGTGAAGGGATCCTGAGACAGTTTTACATGTGCAGTCTCTCCAAAGAATAGCTGTTTGATTCCCAGCGAATGTTCATTGAATACCTGCTGTGTGCCAGGCCAGACAGCAGCAGCTCTGAAGTTGACACTTTATTCCAGAAGCATCTATTCATAAACATTTTGGGTACTATGGAAGAAATGAGGTACAAAGATTGTGAATAATAGGAGTGGAAAGTCCCTTTTGAGGAGAAATCTGAGGGGGAACCAGCCGTGTGGAGTGGGTGGAGAAGTGTTCTGGGAAGAGCAGGAGATATAGAGCCCTGTTTTGGTTGGCCCAGCTGAACAGAGAGATGAGGCCGGTGAGGGTGTTTCCAGCAGGTCTCTAAACCTTCCTTCAGATTGTGGGTATAGGTGGGGATGTGCTTAAAAAGATGGTTGGTTTCTTTTGCAATCTTCTAACTCATTTGGCTTAGGAAGAGCAGCCCAAGCATGAAGTTAGGGTCCTGTGTTCTCATCCATAGCATGCTCCCAGGCTGTGGTTTCACTGTTAACGTTTCATGCACCTTGGGCCAAAGCTGGCCACGAGCGTTTTGGGTAGAAGCTGTCTTCATCCTGGATGGTTACTGCTGTGGGAACAAAGCATTTCATAGCAGATGTGGAATCTGCAGATTACACTCTGGGGTCATCAAGCAGCGCTAGTCTGCAGGGAAACTTCACAATTGAAGTATTCCTAGAATAGTGTGAGTGGCATTTCTGCAGCTCCCCTGATTTTGTTTGATTCCTGCAGCAGGCCTGTGGGTTGACCTGACTTTGAAATTACTGAACTCCTACTCTAGTGTGCTCAGCACAGTGGCCCCAGAGCACAGTGAGAGCTTGGAGTAGTGCTTTTGCCACCAATCCAGAATTCTCTCACAGAAGAATTATTGGCAGTGAAAGTATATTTTGATCATATTTAAAAAGTTAAATATTTGAAGGAAGTTACAACAGTAAAAGGTCCTTTTCAGGGGCTGGAGTAGTAGTGGCTCAGTGGTTACGATGCTTGCCTGGCATGTGCAAGTATGCGAGTTCAACCCCAGCACCACGTACACAACGAAGTCTCAGATCAGCAAAGGCCATATGAAAAACTAAATAAAAATTGATTCTCCTTCTCTCTTTTTTTCCCCTCTTTCTCTCCCTGACCCTCTCTCTTTAAAATAAAAAAAAAAGTCCTTTTCAGTGATGAATAACTCCCAGAAGTATGATTTTGGACCTTCATATGGTTACACTATAGTTTCTAAGACTGTGAAGCCATCTTTGCTTCCAGAATTGTTGCATTAAATGTATTTTATTGAAAAAAAAGTTTTTTGCAAGATTCCCAGTGTAGCATGGAGACCTGCTTGGGAAGGCAAGCCCTAGGAAAGTCCCTTCAAGTACTGCCTTCCATCTAGCAGTGTTATAATGTATGCCCCTGATTGTGCTGAGAATATTTGGCAAGTTACATAATCCCAGTTCCTTCTAAAATGCCAGAAGATAAAGAATTCAGTGTTAGTGACATTTGCTAGGCTATGCTAATGAGGGTCATTTACAATGAAAATTCTTTCGGCATTCTTTAGTTTTTATTGTTCATCCTCCTCCGTAAATCCTATATTGTATACAGTTACTTTTGTAATGGCCATGCCTTGGTGAAAGCTTGGTCTTGGCAGCCTTTCAGCAAAAGTCAGCATGCATTTATCAGAGCAGCCATAGTGTCTTCTCCTACTTTAATTGTAGCTCATTTTTAAATTTCAGTACAACTGGGCATTTATTTATAAAATCAGAGTCTCATAGTGAAGCTTTGGTTTTGACAGAGTACCTTCAGTGTTAAGCAGAAAGTTTTCTGAAACATAATTTCAGTCTGCACATCTCAGTATCTAAACACCAAATAAGACTTTGTCTGCACTGTATGAAGTCAGACCTGCTGAGCTGAAAGTTAGGAGAAGATCACTGTCTCTTAGTTTGGAGTGGGAGGATAGTAATTTTTAGCAGCCTCCTGAGCAGGATGCACAAATTAAGAGGTGGTCTGGTAAATAGGTTTTCTTAAATGGCCCTTCAAAGATGTCTTACCCTATTGCCTGGAATCTATGAATGTCTTCAGATGTTATTCCCATGATCATGTTTTGTCATATAGCATAGTTGGCCCTAGAATAGGGAGATTTTCTTGGATTATATACATGGTCCTCATGGAATCCATGAACACCAAAAAGTAGAGAAGTCTCTTCAAGTTGATGGCAGATGGAGAACTCAGATAGACTGATAGCACATGTGGGTCTTGAAGATGGTGAAGGGTGCTGTGATGGGCCTTGCGTGCCCGCCTTGAGTGGTAGTCAGCAAGCAGACACCAGGGTCTTCAGTCCTATGGTTGCAGGGAACGGCATTCTGCCAGCAGCCTCAGTGAGTGTGGATATACATTCTTCCCAGGGCCTTCACTAGAGGGAACTTATTTTTTATATATGAGGTGTCCCCTGCAAAGCTCATGTGGAACAATATTCAGAGATAAATGATTAAATTATGAGAGATGGATTAAACCACCAGTATAGATTAACTGCACATGAACTGTAGGCAGGCACAGTGTGATTGGAGGAAGTAGGTCACTGGAGGTGTGACTTTGGGTTTATATCTTCCTCTCTGCTTGCTGGTGCCATTGTGCCTTTTCTCAGGCCCAGAGCTGTGGAGTTGGCCAACTTTGGCCTGAATCTCTGAAACCACGATCCAAAATAGACACTTCCTCCTCTGTGTTGTTCTTGTCACATCTTTTGGTCACAGCATCACACAGCTGACTAAAACAGACTAAGCAGAGAATCCTAACACACTCTGCCTGGACTTCTGGTCCATGGAACTGGTGTGAGGATAACTTGTATAGTTTAAGCCACTAAGTTTGTGGTACTTTGCTACCCAACAAGAGAAAACTCAACGTAGATAGCAGTTGTTGTCTGCATAGAGGAAAAAAACCTTTCCTTGGAACTGGCAGAGCAGTTCACTTCTGAAGTTTTCTGAGCTGAAGGGGTAACGTGAGTTCTTGATCGTGCCATCAGCTTCTTCTACTTACATTGCTGTTTTGTTAGACACAGTGATGCAGGGACTCAGTTTATGGCCACGAACCTTAGTAAGAGAGATTTTACATAGTAAGCGATTCCCTTCACATAAAACTGAAAGACAGCATCCCCTTCAGAGCACATCGTTCTTCGTATGTCAGATTCACTCAGAACTCTTCTATTTGACTCCATTTTATTCCGTTTCCTGTTTTTAAAATATAGATCATGACTTGTTAAATCAGTTTCTTCTCCTGTTTCCCAGGAGTCGAATGATAGTTGCAGTTGGCTGTGCTTCTGTTTTTACTTTAGGTTGTCAGTCATATGCTTTTTTAAAATGATATTCTGTGTAGGAAATACTGCTTAGGTTAGAAGTGACATAACTCTTCTTAATAGTTCCCCTGGAGATTCCGTGTTCCCCCACCAGGTGCCAGGTCTTCCTTTGTTGATTGGATCATATGTAAAGGTGTTCACACAGATGGCAGTGGTGCTTCTCTGCTCATTTTGCTGTGTATCCATTCTGGGGCACAGAGAACTTCCTCTCCCTTCCTGATGACTGTCTGACATTTATTCCTGTAGATGTAATAGTACTGTCTCAATACTATTACTGTATTTAGGTATTTGGGCTAATGTCAGCCCTTTGCTCTCACGGTACTCTTTAAATCCCTTGATGCAGATGTGTGAGAATGAATTCCTGAAAGAATTGCTGGGACAAAATAAATGTGCCATCTTGTGGAGTGGTAGGCAACACAGACGTGAGTGGTGGGCACATGAATTTAAGGGAATGATTCTGTAAACTGGGCCTACTATGTTGATTTCTGCATGCTTTCATTTTTTTAAAAAAGCGATTTATATAAGGCCCTGCCTGATTTAAGGTGATAGGATATATTACATTCTTCAGCAGACAATCTGTTATCTGCAGGAGAAACACAGGCCCCAAAGGCCATTAAAGAGAGCATAAGTTACCCTGAGGTGGGGAACTTTTGACCTTTACAAAGTCCAGATCCCAGAACTCAGGGAAATAAGGATAATCCCCCTTAACCATAATATCTATAAGAACAGGTTCCAATTAGAACTAGTGACCATGGACCAAAGTGACGTAGAGAGTTGTCATGTGCAGTGGGAACTTGAAAGTCTGATGTCATCTTGTTGTCAGTCAAAAGTCAAGGGGTGGGGTTGGAGTGGTGACTCAGCAGTTAACGATGCTTTCGTGGCATGTGTGAGGATGCAGTTTCGAACCCCAGATCCATGTATACAGTGAAGTGTTGGAGCAACGAAAGCCACATGAAAAATTAAATAAAATTGATTCTCTCTCTCTCTCTCTCTTGCTGTCCCTCTTAAAAAAAAAAAAAAAAAGTCAAGAGGTGGACTTGGGCAGGATTCTCTGTAAACTTCCCTGGGGTTCCTAATAAAACCTGAGGACAAGATGGGGTGTGTGTGTGGGTCTTCCTAGAGGACCCATTCTCTCCCTTGAGAGTGTCCTCTTTTTCCATTTTTCTTATTCCGTCTAATAAACTCCTGCCTGTTACTGTGAGTGGCGTATCTGAAATCTTTCTGGTGTGATTGCAAGAATCAGGTTTGTGAAGACAGGGCAGCGGGGGCCATCTCTGCAGCTGCCTCAGTTTCGCAGCAGGCCTCTGTCCTATAATGTGAAGGTTTTACCATTTGCTTTCTGCCAGCAGTGTGTAAGCATATTTCCCCACACTTCTGCCAACATAGTTATTGTTTAATCTAAATTTTTTGTTTCGTTTGCTGTGATGGTATGATGGTATCTCATCGTGGTTGATTCATACTTTACTAGGAGGGAGATTAAACATCTTTACATGTTTTAAGAACCCTCTGCATATAATTTTCCATTTCTTTTATTGGGTCATCTTTTTGAGATTACTTGTAAACATGAGCCCTGCTTGCATCTTAACCTCCTTATCAACTCCCTTCCCTATTCCCTAGTTGAAGAACAAGCTAAGCTAACCACAGCATTATGTGTGGCCTCCTGTTGCAGTTTGCTGATATAAATCACATCAGCAAACTCACTTTGGCTACGAGTCTGAAATCTCAGTATTTGCAAGTAGCTTTGCTGGTATGTGAAAAGAAGGCCCAGGGGAGAGTCATAACAAGAAAAGAAGGAAGGGGTGGCTGGAAAGGAGGCCAGGAATAATCTAGTGGAAGGAGCAAGGGTAGAAAGTAACAGGAGGCACTATCTACAGGGAGAAGATAGTGCCTCCTGCCACCAGCTGAGAAGTGTGCCTGAGGAACCGTTAACAATAGGATCTCCAAAGGCAGCTGGTTCCCCAGAAGGAAATAGAAGGAATGAGATGCCTGGTTTTCTCCAGGACGAGTAGGAAGTTTTCTTTTCTGCATACATCTTGTAGCCTTGTTAAAATCATTCAAAACGGTGGATCTGAGAGGAAAGGCAACTAGTAAAAGACTCAAGTACAGCCAAACAAATGTCCGCAATTATCTGTCATTCCTGGGAAATAAAATCAACTGGAATGTAAGCTTGGACTGAACCCAGAGGTTTGCTTTGGCAGAAATGATTATAGCATCTTAAGAAGAGGGAATTTTTATGGATTTTTTTTTACATTCCTTTTCATGACTAAAAAGTCTCTTTAGTGAATCTGCAAAGTACTTCAAGAACAGAGGGCTTCAGTTTTTCTTTCTTTCTTTTTTTCACCCTGAGGTTTCCTTGTTATAGGCAGTTGCATCTTTTGTCAGATGCTCTCAGGTCCTATGTGGTCTGACCTCATGGAGGGAAACTGCAGGTGCTCCTGGAATCAATTTTGTGTGGCACGAACCTCGAAGATAGTGCTTCCTCCCTGACTCCTGAATGCCACCCCATTATGCTTTGGACCACAATAAGGGGTTTGTTGGCCTTTGGTTTTCTAACACTTCCCAAGTCTGATCCTGGAACCATATTGGAAACTCTAGGTTTCCTTTTGTTATTGGTTAGCCGGTCTTCTAGATCCTTGTTGATAGTTTAATAGATTTTACTCAGCTTAATGCCAACATCAGATAAAGCTCTTTATAATTGCTCTGGTGAGGGGCTGGAG
>PVKS010040890.1:0-16352 GCA_004027875.1 Aplodontia rufa
GGGGGGCACTCCTGGAGATAATTGCAATATCCAGAATATTTACACATTTTATACACATTTTATATTATTTTGTTAAAATCGTGTAAGGTTGTTCAAAAAATAATAATAAATAAAAAATTTAAAAAAAAAGAATTCAGGCCAACTCAACTTTACTCCCATCATATAATCTGTTTTCTTCCTATGTAAAACTTGTAACAATTAACATCTACTCATCCATTTCTCTCTATATTCACTGGGCTTTAAATCCTAAATATAATGTGAGCTCTGCAAATAACAGCTCTCTATCAGTCTGTGTAGTTAACACCACAATTGAATGTAAGAAAAACCTCCTTACAATAATCTGCAATTGTCCCTTTGCATGTTCACTCTATCCTCATTCTTTCATTTGTGTCCACAATTTCCAACAATTTTGTGGTTTGGAGATTACGAATTTTGTATAGCTATTTTTTGTCTTAAATATTTGATACAATTACAACTGGTTGAGAACTGATAGAAATGGTAGATAATAATATTAATATTTCTATACCAAAGCCACCTGTCATTTTTTGTCACTGTAACATTTGAGATAGGATCACAATTATTTGGCAGGATGAGGCTCTGCCTGAAGAGAAAAATCACTTAATGAAGTGTTCGTTGTTCTAAATATAGTGAGCTAAGGTCACTTATTTTATCTACTATTCTCCAAATGGATGACACCTATACCTATTAACCATTTGTAAGTAATCTCTGGTGAAATGTTTATTCAAGTATGTAGCTCACTTTTCAATCAGCTTATTCGTATGTTTGTATTTCTATGTCTGTCTGTGTGTTATATTACTGAGTTGTAGAAGTTCTTATATATTTCACATTGTAGAAGTGTGTCACACATTTTGGAGAATAACCATATATATATACATGTATGTACACATATGTATACATATACATGTATATATGTACACATATATACATATATGTACATATATACATATATATAGTTTACATAGTTTGCAATTATTTTCTCAATCATTTTCTAATAATTTTCTCCCATTTCCTACATTAATTTGTCACTTTACTGTTTGTTTGTTTGTTTGTTTGTTTTTTAAACTGGGAAGCATATTTTTAGTCTGAAATAGTCCCATTTCTTTTCTTTTCCTGTGATATTTCTCATATACATGAAACCCTTGACAAATCATATATCATGAAGGTTTTCCCTGTATTATTTCTTCTTTCTTTAACTCTGGACATTTTGCTTTGTGCTTGAACCTGCATTTTATTTTCTTTAATTCACAAGTGTTGTATATATTTATGGATTGATAATGAATAGGAAAATGTTGATCAGAGAATAAAGCATTTCAGAGAAACTAGAGGAACAGATTTCAAGAGTGAGGTTGTACAAGTTAACACTAGTTAATAAAAGTGCTTTGTACACTTGAAAACTGAGAAGAAACTGTATCTTAATATTATCACCACAAATGAATTCATTAGTTAACTGGATTTAATACTTTCAAAATTTGCACATACATGCATCTATAGGATAATTCTGGAGTTACAGAAATTTCCCTTACGTTTTGCCATCAGTAACAAGCTCTGTAACGGAAGCCCAGAACAATGTTACTGAGATTTGACATTTGCAGAAATAAGGAAAAAAAGATAGAATTTTGATAAAATTAACCAACTGGTCTTTGATCCTACATTAAGATATAGGGGGTGGAGCATTTGCTCAGGAGTTACAGTGCTTGCCTGGCAGGTGCTAGGACACCATTGGAACCCCAGCATCACATACCCAATGAAGTATCAGAGCAACGAATGTCACTTGAAAAACTAAATAAAACTGGTTCTTTTTATGTCTCTCTCTCTTTCACTGTCCCCTTCTCTCAATTTCTTTACAGAAATAAATCTTGGTGAATTTTATCAAAATATTTTCACCTTTCCTTTAAAAGTTTGGGCTTATAAGGTTTCCTATTAAATCTCAAATTTAATTGCACTTATTGGTTGGAATTAATCTTAAAATTCTTGAAATATGGGTTTGCATAAATTATTAACTAAAATTAGGAGTGACTTCATATTTGAACTTGAAACAAAGAGGAAATATATCATTCCTAATTCAAAGTATAATGCCTGACTTTGTGGATGAAAGGAGTAATTTTAAGATAGAATTAAAAATTCACACTTTTCTCTTTGCAAATTGTGACCTCAAATGAATTAGGCATGCTTTTTAATCAAATTGACTTTGTAAAAATAAGTTGTACTTTAATGTTATTTTTGTCCCCTTATGCCCTTAAATATCTAAAGGAGGAGGGAGAAAGAGCAAAACTCTTAGGACACACACTCTGACATCTGAATTTTAAGAGATCTACTTATAGGAAAGATTAATGGAATGGTTAATAAATATTTCTTGATGTTAATTTTTCTAAATTAGGTATGAAATAATTTTAATAGGGCTCTCTAATATATTTGAGAATGTTTAGTCAGCAAAAGTAATGTGTATCTTGTAATCTCTGCTATCAAGTAGAGTGACAAGACTATCATAGGAAAAAACATAATAATATCAGAATATGTAAATAATGTTTCATGTGGATTGAAATTTGCAGAGGTCTTTGTGTAAAATTAGTAGCTTCAGATTAATGTCAAATAAAGAGGCAAACCTGAACAGGAGAATTAAAAGGGGTAGAGCAGAAATAGAAAGATTGAAGCAAGGAAGAATCAGTCAAAAATTAAATTAAGCAGAAAGTTCACACTGGGGTACAATGAGAATAATGTAGGTAGTCTCTAGTGAGATTTTTCTTTTTATCTTTGTATTTCTTAATCAGGATCCTGATGATTTGTTTACGTTGTATATGTTGATCTGTCTAATCATCATTGAAATTCATATATTATGAACACATTTTAGCACTTCTGTTTGGCTTCTGTCCTGTTGCTTGGACCAGTAGTAGCAGAAGATTCATATTTGTTATGCAGACTTTATAAGCCGGGGTTTGGAGACAAAGTATTGGCAGTAGCATTGAATTTTAAAACTTGTATTTTTCTTGTTATGAAACATTTATTAGCACAACTTCTGTTTGTACTCACACATTTATCAATAGGCAACTTCACTTTTTCTATTTTCATTGAAGAATTAGCCTCTCTGAAACTGTTTTCTTTTTTTTAATAAGATTTTGTTTTTCTTTACAGTTGTATTTTTATTGAGTAGATTATATATAACTCTTTTGGGGATACATTCCTGAGTCACATCAATGTGTAAGGTCCAGGGAAAGTGCCACCTTTCATTTTATATGGGGTGTTTCCTCTCTGTTTTTACTGCATTGATAATAATGTGTTTTCCACTCTTGCTATCATAATTCTATTTCTTTTTTAAAGAAAGAGGGGACAGTGAGAGACAGACAGAGAGAAGCAATTTTTATTTAGTTTTTCATGTGACTTTCATTCCTTGGACTCTTCGTTGTGTACATGGTACTGGGGTTTGAACTCGCATACTCACACATGCCAGGCAAGTGCTGTAACTGCCAAACCACCACTCCAGCCCTGCCATCATAATTCTAAAGGCAAATTAAGATAAGATGAAACTGGATGTATGTTTTGCATACTTTTTAGAGGTTTGTCATTACTGCAGTTTTAATATATTTTACATAAAAATTGACCATCCAAAGGTTACTCACAATTAGCTTTCTTTATGGCCACCTTGTTACTGAGACAGAAGCACAGATAAAACTGTACAATTTGATCTCAAGTAAAGAGAAAAATCATGAAAGGGAGTTTAATAATGTACTTTCCACTTAAGTTTCCCAATGATTATAAAGAGTATTTAATGGATTTTAAGCATTTTATTTTACCTTACGTATTGATCTATTGCAACTTTAATTTCTAACCAAAATGGAATAAAATTAACTGATTTTGCATGCCTGCCTTAACTAATAACCCAGACAAAACATGAAGCAACAGGCATCATAGGGTAGCTACTACAAAAACAATCAAACAAAATAGCCCTGTAATTCCCAAGGTAGGTTTTGAGGAAACAGAGTAGAGAATCTTGGAAGCTAGACAGAATTTGAAGGACAGAATGTAGGAGAAAGCTACATGGTTGGAAGATGATTGCAAACAAGACCTGCACAGAGTTCCCCCAGTTCAATACTGATTAAAAAGAAATGTGAAGGGCTGGAGCGGTGGCTAGGCAGTTACATCGTTTGCCCGGCATGTGCAAGAACAGGAGTTCAAACCCCAGCACTCACATACACAACTAAGTGTCAGAGCAAAGAAAGCCATGTGAAAAACTAAATAAAGATTGATTTTCTCTGTCTCTCTCTTTCTCTCTCTCTCTCACCTCTCTCATCGTCCTTCTCTCTTAAAAAAAAAAAAAGAAATGTGAAAAAAACTATCCAAGACTGATGAAAGCCCCATCTAAGAAGAAAGGAAGGAAGGATGAGAGAGAGAGATAGAGAGAGTAAGGAGAAGGAAAATGATAAGGAAGGAAGGAAGGAAGGAAGGAAGAAAGAAACCAGTAACAACAAAAGAAAGAAAATAAGGAAATGAAAGACAACTATTTGGGCATGGTGGTGTATGCTTCTAATCCCAGAAACTCAAGAGACTGAGGCAGAAGGATTGACAGTTCAAGAGACCAGCCTGGGGAATTTAGTGAGACCCTGTCTCAAAAAAAAAATTAGTAGGGCTGGTCATGTAGCTCAGTGGCAGAGCTCATATGTTCACGTTCAACCATCAGAATCACAGAGGGAGAAAAAAAAAAGAGGCCACTAGTGATCAAGAAACGATCAGATCCCTGCGAAGTTTACATATGTAAAGTTACTTATGTTACATATTTTACACAAATCCATGGTACTGCTTAAGCAAACTCCTGTATGAACAAGGATACTTGAAAACTACATGTGAAAGATCATCTGGCTGAGAACACTGGCAGGGCCCAATTGTAATGCATAGGACTGCTCCAATCTAGTTTTCATACTATATAGAAATTTTACATAAATTTTAATACATAAATCATATATTTCCAAGTGTTTAAAATGAGCCAAATGACATTTCAACTCAAGAGAACTATCCCAACTTTCTTGTTAATTGAGTGTTTTGGAGGTTATAATGAAAATAACATATTAGAACCTCTGCTCTTTTGGCTGTCAAAGTTTTTTATCTCTACAATTATACATAACATTTTTAGAATTACTGATAAAAATAGAGGCACTGAACAATCTAATGACCTAAAAGAATAATTAAGTCCCCTTTAGTGCCTAACTTAAAAATACAGCATGGCTAGTTACTCTGAGAACAGCATGGCTTTGAAGACATGGTTTCAAAGACGAAATTTAAGTCAGTGTGTCACATCAGCATTTTGCAAAAATGTCTGGAGACATAATGGGAACTGCAGAGACCAGCACTAAGCCCTCTACATGGGAGCAATCCCCAAGGTCATTAGTCAACTACCAAGTGGCAGACTGAACACATTGGACCACTTCCATCCTATAAAACCATATTTTGTTCCTAATGAAAAAGACTCTCTGGATACTGCATACAGATTTGCATTCTATGCATCTATTGCCTCTGCTAAAACAATCCCTGTCGACTTACAAAATGCCTTATTCACCCATCATGGTGTTCCGAACACTATGGCTTCACCTCAAGGAGCTCACTTAACAAAAAGTGCAGCAAGGGACTCCTGCTCAAGGACTCACTGGCTTGTCCCATCCCCCATCTCAACCACACCCTCAGTGACCTAAAACTTTCCACTAAACTCCATATCATAAAGTTTCTGCCAACTCCCAAAAGTATGCTGGGCTGGAAACCAAACCCTTAATATATGGGCCTTTGGGAGACACTCCAGCGCCAAACTAGCAATTGGCATGATAATTAGTTTCACTGCAGCAATCCCATGTGTGTGTGTGTGTGTGTGTGTGTGTGTGTGAGAGAGAGAGAGAGAGAGAGTGTTTGTGTGGAATGAATCAAGACAGTTACCTCGACTCAGTGCACTGTTAACCTTAAATATGTATAATAAACAAAGAACAAGGAGAAAAATTCTCAAAGCTCTTACAAAGCTATTGTTTGTTTTTAGCTGCTAAAATGCAAAATCTTTCAGTAGATTCTACATTAAATTTTCAATAAAGTTTTGCCTCAATGCTGTGGAAAAAATTAGTAGATTATAATAGCTGAAAGTAAGGTTAAAAAAAAAACTTGGAAATAACAAACTATTTCCAGTCTCTGTCTTGAGTTCCATAACAAAATTCAGACATATTTAAAGAGAACATAGATATATGGCAGAGAACACACTAAAATTCACAATATTTGGCATTCAGCAGAAATCTCCAGACTTACAAGTAAGGAAAACATGACTTACTATACAAAGAAAGACCAATAAAAAAGGCCCAGAAATAATATAGATATTATAATTGTTAGACTAGTAGAGCAAAAATCTTACTATAACTATTTTTATATATTCTTCCAGATAGAGAAAAACATTCACATATTATAAGGAGAAGAAAAAATATCTTTAAAACTACCAAAATTAAATATCTAGTAAATAAGAAGAAAGTAGTCTGGGATATAAAATACCTTGAATGGGATTAATAGCAGAACAAATACTGCAGAAATGAGATTAAAGTTACAGCAATAGACACTGTCCAAAATGAAGCACACAGAGAATAAAGAAGGAAGAAATACTGGTCAGTTAGCAGCATTGAACTACAAGCAATATCCAGTGGTTTAGTATGAATGCCACTTGTGACTTCAAAGGACAGCAAGGGTGAGGCAAGTGTCTATGAGAAATAGTGGCCAAACTGTTTCCAATTTACTGATAAGTATATGCTCAAAGATTCAAGTAGCCTGATGCACGCATTAGCATACCCCTAAAATCCCTTAGCTCAGGAGGCTAAGGCAGAAGGACCCCTAATTCAAAGCCAGGCTCAGAAAATTTTGGAAGTTCTTATCATCTAAAAATAAATAAATAAAACAATGGACTGGGGATGTGGCTCAGTGTTTAAGGGCCTCTGGGTTAAATCTCTGGTACCCCTCCCCCAAATAAAAAACTTTCAAGAAGCTCAACAAAAAAGACCAGAAACACAATAAGATGAATAAAGCCAGCTTAAGACATATCATAATCAAATTGTTCAAAATTAACAATGAAGAGGCAATCTTAAAAGCAGCCAGAAAAGACACACATATAATGGGGAATAAAGAATAATGAAAGATTTCTAGTCACAGAAATACACAAGCAACAATACAGCAGAGGAACATCTTTAATAAGTAGAAGTATAGAATGTCTACTGAGAGTTTTATATCTAGTAAAATTATTTTTCAAAGGTAAAGTTGAAATAAATAGTTCTCTGAAGACAGATGAAAGAATTCATAACTAACATACCTGAACTCCTAGGAATACTATAGATATTCCTTGAGGCAGGAAGGAAAAGCTCTAAGGAAACCAATTTTTACAAATCTTTCTTTAGGAGTGGTGGAAATAGTAAAAAATGAGTAAACAAAAAAAATCATATTTTTTTAAAAATCTGTAAAAATTATTCATAATTTAACAAAATTAATTCCTTTTTTTTTAAGAAAGAGGGATAGTGAGAGAGAGAGAAACAATTTTTATTTACTTTTTCATGTGGCCTTCGTTGCTCCAAGACTTTGCTATGTACGTGGGTGCTGGGGTTTGAACTTGTGTACTTGCGCATGCCGGGCAAGCACCGTAACCGCCAAGCTACTGCTCCAGCCCCAAAATTAATAAATTCTTGACTGTTCTTAAAGCTTTTATTTGAATGTTCTTGAATGTTCTTAAAGCACTTGCTTGGGATAGTAGATGCATGAGTTCACAGTTCTTAAAACTTATCAAATAGCAACCTAGAATCTATACAATATTTTTGTTGTAAAATACCGCAAAATGATTTTTGATTGTAAAGTGAAGAAAGTTTATTTTGTTAAAATCTGATTTTTTTATTATCTGGGACACTGAAAGAATATTTCTTCTATTTATAAATCATTGGTAATATTTTTATGTTATTTCATTCTGATTATTTCTCAACATAAAATATTTCCATCGTTATTCATTGAAACTACCATAATAAAATTATATTAATAATATAACTTAATATAATATAATTACATTAAATATATAAAGCAGAAAATAAATTCATAATTAGAGGATTGCATGTAGACAGTCTAACAAACCATGCCATTTTGGCCTTTTTAAAGTGTGCCTCTTTAGAGAGGTCTAATTTATTGGTTTATTAATCTGTCCAATTTATCATTTTTTTTTACCAAAGTTAAAACTCTAGCTTTATCTAGTACCTAAATTAATACATTTATTGATTTTCTCTCACTTATTATGGTATATGCAGTAAAGGACCAGGTAAGAAAGTTTCAGAATGTACTAAGCAAGAATTAAGTACTTTTTAAAGAATAATTTAGCCTAATTTTAAGCCTAATTAAAATTTTCATGGAACCATTGATTATAGTTGTAGAAGATTTTCCATGAGTGGTTTTCTTAAGTGGACTATTAAAAAATTTAGCAGAGGGGCTGAAACAGTGGTTTAGCAGTTGGCATGCTAGAGACCCAAGTTTGAACCTCAGAACCACATACACAACTAATTGTTGGAGAAACAAAAGTCAGATGAAAAAATGAATAAAATTGATTATTTCTCTCTCTCTCTCACTTTCTCTCTCTTAAAAAATATTAGCACATTCTTTATCACAAATTGAAGAACTCTCAGAACTCTTGTTTGTGTGCATTTTTCTGCAGTGTGCTACCATTTCAAGCAGTCCAAATGGAGTTACTCAAAATCTGTTATTCAAGTGAGTTTTACATAATGAAAGAAGATATTGCTAGAATCCCATTCTAAATATTTTAGCCAAAAGGGTCAATTATTTTTATGAAAATCGCTATTTCTTTCAATGTCCTTGATGTTAGCATTTTTCATTTCTGATTTAGTAAGGATATGGAGATTGTGATTTCTTTTAAACATCAATTAAATTATAACTCTTTTTCAAAAATATAACATTTTGTATATGTATTGTGTTTAGCTGTGTCTGGAAATCCTTCTAAATGCAAGTATTTCCTTACTGGAGACTGTCGGTTGTACTGTCTCATAACTGTCAAATATACTGCTATTAAGGAACTCAGCAATCGTGTCCTTTTTGCCATATTCAGCATACTGCCATTCCCTTCAAATAAGAGGTGACAAGTCAAGGTGACAAGCCAAGCATAGATTTGGCATTTATCATAGGGGTTTAATTAGTGGCAGCTGGATATACTGAAATCCTTGTCCCTCAAGTTGAAAAAAATGCTGCAGTATTATCTATTTAAAACTCCATTTTTTTTTTTAAGAATCCCTCTAGCCTCCCACCTGGAAACCTTTTCTTTATATTCAACTATTGAACACACTGAGCTATTGAATTATTGAAGTACCAGAATCTAGGAAGGAAATAACACTTGTGTGGATTATTGATACCAAATACACATTTTTCCTTTCCCTATTCCTCACTTCACTTAGTACCAGGGGTTTTGAATCATTGAGTTCTTTGGACCAGCAGCAGCAGTATCACCTGAGAACTTGTTAGATATGAAAATCTTCAACCTTGCCACAACTAAACTGAAGATTTCAGCTATATATGATCTTGAATTTGGACCCAGAAATCCATTTTAACAAGTTGTAAAACCACTGATCTAGGTATATATAATATTCTATATTTTTTCACTCATTTTCTTCTTTAACTTCCCTCCTTTAACTTCAAAATGATTTCTTCAAGATGATCTCTCTTGCAAATGATATTATTTAACACTTTAAACTTTAGCAACTGGATAAAACTTGGTCTTGATTTTCTTGATTCTGTGTTCAACATTTACAGTGATAAATACTAAATAATCAAGATTGTGCCACAGTCTTTGCTTTGGATTATGTTACTATCGCCAATAGATGATAATTTGTACTATACTATAGCTTTTCTCACCATGGTTATGAAGGTTATGACAAAGAGAAAAATATAAGCAACAAGAAAAAGTAGGGAGTTAGGAATGTAATACAAGAACATCCAATTTACTGTTCATTAAAATCTGGAATTACTTACCCCCTAAAAGGACTTTTACTTTCAAATGGACAATATATGCCTTATGAACATCTTCTCATAGTAAATAAGCATTTCTAGAGTTTATGCTTTGGAGCAGATCCTTTTTTGGTACCTGAAAGTTTCAATCAGCAATAATTCCAAGAGGTTGGTGCACTAATGCTGACCTCAATGTTATCATAGGATCACATCAAAACCATACAAGGTGAGTTAGAAAATTATCTATCCATAAGATTAATACTTCTTCATTAACATCCACAAAGATGGCATCTCTCTACTTCTTAGAGCTTCTTCTTTCCAGAATTCTGGGATAGGTTTGCATTTGACAAGGTTAGAAAATTTGTCAGTGGGTTAGATCACAAACTCACTTCACTTCAATATTTTCATTCCATTTAATCTACCAGAAACCTATAGCAGATTTCTTTACATCTTCTGTACAACTCAAGCAACATGATAGTAAGTGAAACACTGAAGGTGTGGTGGTCACTGGAATTCATCTGTATCTTGAGTAATAGTGAGATGTTGACCTAAATCAACAATTTATTGAGTGACCCCATCTATGCTGAGATTTGTTGTTAGTAAATAACTCATTGTGAGAACTGGGATCATCCACATAGTTTACTACTGGTGAAACATTATGTTGCTCTTCCTCTGTCTTCATCAATGTTACTTAATTACCACAGGAGACACTTGTCCAGGAATTAAAGACTGCAAGTATCTTCATTGTACATTCCAGGATTCTTTATTCAACAAAGCTTCAAATTACAACTTATATCAACGTCTCTGAGCCCATTATATCAAAATCCTTTCCTTCCTCTGCTCACTAATGTTGAACTAGTGTATCATGTTCTTTTGCCAACACTAAAACAAATCCAAGCACTGAAAAGTGTTACCACTTTAGATATTAAAATCTCAATAAATATTCTGACTTAATCCTCCCTAAGACCCTCACAAGGAGAGGTCTCTTTTTTAGTACTGAATAGTAAGTAAACCAAACTTTGTTTATCTTCAGATTATTTTGATAATGTTTGCAAGAGCCAGAAAATACATACAACCAATATAATGTATCTGGGTCATCCATTTATTCATACTGCAATCAGAATTAAAAAAGAGAGTCCCAGTAACTAATTGGAGCCTAATTATGAAGCCTTATCTGCTGAGTCAAGTGGCCTAACCTGTTTTAATTGACATTGTAGAAACCACTGAATCTCAGCTATGACACATTTTGGACACTGGAAGGAATCTAGAATGGTTTCCTCTCACCTGATCCCATCTTTCAAATCCACTCAGTGCCCTTATAAGATGAACAGAAAATGGTAATTTCATCCCTGGAAGGAGAATAACATGAACCAACCTTCTGTTCTTACTAATCTAACCTCCAGGGTTTCATTATCAACTGTACCCAAAGAATGGACTTCAAGGACACAGAAGAAAAGCAGGACACTAATTACAATTTCATTAAAAACTGAACTTGATTCTTGAATTTGTATTAATGGAATTCTGACATTACAAAAGATCAGAGATGAGTTAAATTTAACAAAGCTGATGAGGATTAGGATAGGATCTAGAACTGGGTGTCTTCTCGTCCACTGCACCTGCAGGTCATATTCCTAGCCAGAGGAAGAGAGTACCATACAGAAGCACCCTGAATGACTGCTGGTTGACCTTTGCCTTTTATGGTAATATTTTAACTTCTTTTAGCCTGTGATTGGCTGAAGATTCAGCTAATAGGATAGGCTGAGACCTGGTTACTTGGACAAAAGTGTATAATTGAAGATTGGGTTATAATTTGTTTACACATTAAGCAAGCATACAATTTGCCATGTAGGGAAACTGCTTTGGGGCAACTTTATCACCCAATTAAGGGAACAGAGTTAGGTCAAATGTAGCAATTTAATAATGATAGATGGATGATTGAGAAATGTAAGTTAGGTTTTAGTCCTGATTTGTGATTCAGATTTCTCTCCCAAGGTCTAAATCATAGGAACTGCTTAGCTTTTAGGAAAATAAGAGCTTGCTCCAACCAAGTGTATTCCTGAGTGTGTGTGTGTGTGTGTGTGTGTGTGTGTGTGTGTGTGTATGTATATATACATACATATATTTAATTTAATTAATTTATTTATTTTTGATACAGGCCATGGGGCAAAATCTCGAAAACAATTGAGTGGCTTAGACATGAATCTCAGGAATCAGAAAGGGTAGACTTGTATTTTAAGATATAAAATAATTTATCAACCATATTTAGCCCAATGACTCCTATAGATTAATTGTAGTAAGGAGAATAATACTCTTACTGAAGGATATCTACATCTTAATTCATGGAATTTGTGAGTCTGTTACTTCATTCCTCAAAAGGAAATGATTTGAAGAGAAAATTATCATACCAATTAGTTGACACTGAATAGAGTAATTATTCTGAATTACCTATTGACCAGAGTTCTTAAAAGTGGAAAACAGAAACAAAATCAAATGTCAAAAAGATACCAAGTGAGAGTGAAGTGATACAGTGTCAGAGAAAGTTGACCTGCTATTGCTGGCTTTGCAAATGGAGCAAGGGGACATTCAGGCAAGGTATGTGGGCAGCCTTTACAAACTGAGAAAGACAAGGGAGTGGATTATCCACCTATACTATAAAAAGCAACACAGAATTATCGGATCTGGGTTGAATTTCTAATATAAAGAACTGTAATATAACTCATTTTCTTTTGTTATTTTAACCACTAAGCTTGTGGTAATTGGCTACAGAAGCAATAAGAAAGCATGTCATACACAAATCATGCTGGCGATGACCCTTTCTTTGAAGATGAAAGGGGAATAGAAGAAAGGAACTGGTAAGTGGATGGGCAGAGGGGCAAAGAACTTTCCCGAAATACTTGCTTCATTCTGAATTAAACCCCCACATCTCAGTGCTGAATTAAGCACCCCTTTTTTAGATATGTTCTCCACACATACCTCATTTACTCCACCTATCACATGAAATTATAACTATATATATATATATATGTCTTGTTATCAGTGAGATAAGCATTAATTTAAGAACCATTATTATTTTATCTTAATGTGTATTTCCAGCATTTAGTACACGGTTCACTTAAAATCAGTACATAGTTTTAATTTTTCCAACAGTAAGCGAGCGCCACCTATCGGTCAGAACTAGAAAAGAGGATAAAAATGCCATTAAAATCCCACAAGCTGATTTGCTGGCATCACTCAGTAGACTACTTACACCACAGTGGTACATGATCTTAAACCTTCGGTGGATAATATAGCAAATATTTATTTCTTGCACAATTTAAATGAGCAACATGGGTCACTTCTGTTTCTACTCCACACATTCTTCAAATCAAATCCAGGCTAACTTGGAAATTAAAATCCAGGAGCATCCTTCAACTGCATTGTCCCTCTCACGATTAAAGGGAAAGGAACCATGAGTACCCATGCACCAGTTCTAAAACTTTTCCCTTGAAATTAATGCTATTTTTCATTATTCAGAGTCAATCTAATGACCACACTTAGAAACAGAAGGATAGGAGTTATAATTATCTTCCAAGGGTAATTATGTATAATTAATTAATTAATACTTGTGAAAACAACCAAAATACATATAATCTGTTGCATTACTTATCCTAGCACTGGTATCTTTAATGGGCTAATTAGTTTTAGATTTCTCCATGAATAATGGAGACAATGAAAATTGATCACCTTCTCAATGTTTGATAGTCTAACCACAATGTGGTTTATGATACTCCATTACATGTGTTATTCATACTCTATTATAGTTTCACTTACTATAGTTCTGAACAAAAACTAAATGGTCAACAAATACTCATTTAGTATTTAATTACATATTTTGTATTTCTCCTAAAAAGGTTTAATTGTACATAACAAACTTCTAAAACTTATATGAGAGTTAGCTGGGAATTATTTATATAATTTTGTTATATCAGATAAGATGAGGAGTATAAGAATAACTAAGAACAGGTGTCCGTGTCTCATTTATGTCTTATGTAGAATTAGTATAAAGGCCACAGGCACGTCAAATATGACTATGAAGCACCAAGTAAAAGTGTGTAGTGTTCAATTGGAGTATAAAAGAATATCTGAATAATAAGAGCATCAAAAACTTATATATATTTAGGGAAAAATAAGCTTCAGACTAAACTTTCTCAACTGAAAATGTTAATGTTATAACTAGAACAACCATGATTTCTAACACGCACACACTCACACACACATGAGTATGGAAAACTTTTAATAGAGATTTTTATTACTCACTGGTAGGGAATCTGGTATTATGATAAAATGGCTAATATATTTTGAAGAAAGCTACAATATAAAGCAATTTCCAAGAATTATAATTCAATAAAAATTTCCTGAATATTAAAGCTCTGCTGAATATAATTTCATCTTCTCTATTTCAGAAAGCAATTTAAAATCTTACATGGCATTAGAAATGTTTCTTATATTTGTAGCCTATTAACTTTTATTAGGTACTTTCATGTACATTGTCGTTTGATTCTCAGGACGACCTTATGAAAGGCAAAGCATTATTATGCCCCATTAGCTGACTCATAACATATAATAGGCAATTATTAATAAATACTTGTTGTTAGAAGGAATGAATAGATTCCTGTGTCAGTTCTGAGGAAAGTGAACTTAAAATGGTTAAGTGTTTTCTCCAAGGAGACAGAACCCCAGAGCCAGGACTTGAACCTTATGAGCAAACCCTCTCTGTCTTCCCAATGAATATGACCGTCCTTGAATGGGAACTCACCTTGCTCGAATGATACATGAAAATAGAAAGGTTAAATAATTTATTAAAGCATAAAATGGTCTTGCTCAGATTTCAAGGGTTTATTTTTAAATACAACCAAAATTTTAATAAAATAGGTCATTTGTTTTATATGTAATATAGATTAATCCATGCATGCATACATTTTAAATATATTTACTTGAGAATGCAGAACACTGTGTTCAGCACTACAAACAACGCAGAGCAGTGGGAGTCATAGCCTCTGGTCCCCATTTAAAAAAATTTTTTTTGTATTATACCCTGCTTGGAAGCAGTGAAAACAAGAGACCTCATTTTATTTTGTGTGTTTTTAAATGAACAAAAAAAAAATGTAGTATTATAAAGGAGAGCCAATTTGCTTCATGATAGTTCTTCCCATGTTGAGAACTTGTATATTAATAAATGATAGTACTGATTATTATAATTATTGATGATTGTACATATTTTTATATTACATGCTGCATTAGAAGGAAATTAGTAAATCATATAATATGTACACATTTGTTCAAAGAAAATAGAGACAAATGCGTAAATTTTAATACAACAATAATGCACAGCAAAAATTTAGCATTATTTTATTAAAGCTCATGGTAAGGCAAGAATTTTGCATCTTAGTGCAAATGCTTCTGAGTAAGACTGACTTCATCCTTTAATATAGTATTTATATCTCTACCAATGGTGTGGTTCATATACAAAACTACTTCATATATTTTTTTGTTTCTTTTCAAGGTGATACATCCTATACATGACAAGAGACTTTAAAACTTATTAACACATAAATGCAAAATGCACTTTTATAAAATAAGCAATAAAATATGAATTAAAAAAAACCAAGAAAACAGCACTTGAAGTTATGTAACAGAATGTGAAGAGTAGGGCAGTTAAAGAGTTTAAGTGCTGTCATAAAAAATCCATTACACGTTTGTCAAGCATGTAGTGTAGACTAGGCACATTAGAGATTGCAATCTAAGAAATAACTGTGTTCTGAGGAGCTAAATGAAAGCTAAATTAAGAGGACATATTTGGAAAAAAGGAAAGAAGGGAGAGAGGGTGGAGAACGTGAGGATAGGGAGTAAGAAAAGGCTTTTTAAAATATCCTAGTCACAGGGTAATTAAGAAAATTAATGATAACAACCATAAAAAGCTTGGAAGGAACTCAATATTCAATGAGTGATTGCTATTATAATTTTTCCCTCAGGCAATTTCTGCAAGCGCACACCTTTAATTTGCAATACTCACTATGAAAAAGATATGTGTGGGTTTGTGTCACAGTGAAAGGCTGAATAATAGAATTCTTAATTAATAATCATTTTGATTCAAGTGTTTGATTTCCACTCAAATCAGCTAAAACCACAAAGGAGAACATATTTAAAGAATCAAGGCTCCCTGATGGAGCACAAGCCTACACAAGAGACTGTAGAAACATCTGCAAAACTACCAGGATCCAAGAGTCCATTATGTAAAGCATCCACACTGGAACTAGTAAATAATTATAGATTAATAGCAGATATATCAGATCCATTTTATAAAA
>PVKS010040891.1:0-16345 GCA_004027875.1 Aplodontia rufa
GATGAGACCTAACCAGGGAGGTCTGTAGAGCGAAACAAAAAACAGTCAGTGCTCTAGGGACCACTATAATTAGGGACAGAGAAGAAGGCTCAGGTCCCAGTGAAGGAGCATGAGGCATTGATGTCCTCTCCCAGACTGGAGAAACTCTGAGCATATAGGTGGGCACAGCCCTTCACCCATGCCATGTGGGTCCTACCCCTGGAGTAGGAGGGAGACTGAGCCAGATGGGCAGCAGGCATCTGGCTCCCTCCACTTCTGGACAATGCTATTTTATCAGCACCACACACAAATGTGACATTACAAGGGAAATTGGGTGTCATGACAACTATTCCTCCAGAAGTTTTGCTTGTTTGTTTTAGCATTCGCTAACTGTACAGTAACTAGAGGCCCCAAATGACAGAATTCTCATTTATAAAAGAATGAGCTAGCCAGGCACCGTGGCACATGCCTATAATCCCTGCAGCCCGGGAGGCCAAGGCATGGGGATCACAAGCTCAAAACCAGCCTCGGCAACTTAGTGAGACCCTGTCTCAAAATAAAAAATGAAAAGGGCTGGAGATGTGACTGAGCAGCAAGTTCCCCTGGGTTCAAACCTCCCCCACACACAAAAAAGAGGGAGGTGTAACCTAACGGCTGTAAGACTCAGTTTCAGAGCCAAGGCTGCCTGAGTTTGCCTTCAGACTCTGCCACTTACTACCCTTACATGTTTGGGAAACTTACTTAGCCTCCCCAGGCCTTCATTTTCTCATCTGTGAAATGGAAATAATGTTGTCAAGAAGATGACCCATGTAAACACTTAGCAAACTAAGAGCTCAGTCAGTGTTGGCCCATTTCAAGTCAGTGTGGTTGACCTAAAGACAGTGCGAATCAGACTGGTCAGAGGGACACTGGAAGGGGAGTTGGCCCTCTGGTCAGGACCAGGGTCTTCATCCTGCCATGCCTGGGTGATGAGGTCAGGGAAATCCGGCCACTTTTATTCAATGAATTACCACTTCCCTACAGTTTTACACTAACCCTGCACACAGAGTTGCTATTTTGCTTACTCAATTGATAAAAAACCAAGTATTAAACTCTCCAAGCAAAGAAAAGAAGAAATTAAGGGATGGCTTAGACTCTTTGTGGAACAACAAGAGATGCTGAAAATTGTAACTAGAATTAATTCTATATATTTATCTTGCAGTAAACAAGAGAACATCTTTTATTGGGCTTCAGGATAGATAGGAAGTTTTAGGTATCAGAAATGGAAGAGGTGTGTGAGAAGAAAATTCAAAAGTGAGAATATTCTACTCAGGAGTTGATTTTTTAACAACATAAATGGGGAAGGCCAATTTCCCTGGTAGAGCAATAGCTGAGTGCCAGGATTCTGGGGAGCAGAGTTTGAAAGCATTGCTTATGAAAATCTTGTAAGTTCTTCATGACTACTGTGTGTGTGTGTGTGGTGTGTGTGTGTGTGTGTGTGTGTGTGTGTAACAGTGGCAAAGTACACATGATATAAAACTTGCATTTCAAAGTGTCTAAAGTGTACATGGCATTAAGTATAACATTAAGTGCAAGTGTTGCCATTCTTGTTCTAGAACATTTCTGTCATCCTAAGAGGAAGCCCCATGTCCCCTGAGCAGTCACTTCCTGTCTCATCCTCCCGTGGTCCTTGCTGACCACTCAACTGCCCTCTGCATCTATGGATTTGCCTATTCTGGGTATTTCATACAAATGGAATCATACATTTATGATGTATTTTTTCACTTTTTAAAATTTGTTTGACATAGCCTTACATATTGGAGGGAATAGTTACATATTCATGCATACATGGATATTGACGTGGTAAGTTAAGGCTGATCCTAGTCCAGGATCTCCCCTGCTTCATCCATTACCCATTCTCACGTCTCCTCTGTAATCCCCATGCTATGATGGAGATGAGCATGTACATATATGTTACTTTTTGACATTTCTGAGTTTCTCTGCCTGCCTGTGTATAGTTAGGCTTCTAATGGGGATCGAGTGTTCCCAGTTGTATTGATAACCCCTTATCCCTCCCTTCTCTCTCTGCCTCCCTCCCTTCTCCCCCCACCTTCATAGTTATGGTTCCCTCAGCTTATGTGAAATTTCAACCATGGTGAGTTTATTACTTAAACTCAGCTAATTATCATTCTGTCTTAGGTTTTACTCTAGCTTCCACATATGAGAGAAAACATTTGGCCCTTAAGTCTCATTGTTTGGGATATTTCACTCAGCATAATTTTTCCATTTAGGATGCATTTTTAAAACAAATAACTCGAGTGTCTTTTTATTAAAGGTGGAGAATTATGCACTCTCCCTCCTAAGACGTCACTAAAGGAATACAATATACAAATGCACAAAGACAAAGAGATTGGCAGAGAAGGTGTCAGTGATGAGAAACTTCAATATATTTTTTAGACCTGGAAGGAAAATGCAAAAGCAGATAAGAGAAACCACGGCTGGAAGTGTTCATTGAGTAGAGAAGCAATTTGCTAAGATCCTGGGGAGGAACCTGGAAATGCCACTTAGGGTGAGGCCTGGGGCAAAAGACAGGAAAATAACCTAAAAGATGGCTCATACCAATCAAATCCAGTCAACATCACCCGTCACCCCATTTGTAGAAAGTCAGTGATGGTGTATGTCATTGTATAGAGTAGAGTTTTTACTTAGGGATGTGCCAGTGACCCCACGTGTTCAGCCTGAAGCAGGACCCACAAGGTAATAAGCCCTCCCCTAGTGGCCCTCAAATTCCAGTCTTCTTCTATTGCCACATAAATATGAACAGACAGTGAAGACTCACCAAGTGTTTGAAGAAGGCTTCCAGCAGGAATACAAGGAACTAATGAAAATAGAGAGAATAACGTTGAACAAGAGGAATAGCTTGGAAAGGCGAAATAAAACTGAAACTTAAAACCAAATTATTATCCAAATTAGTCTCTTAATTACTATCCTCAAGACATTAGGGCAGTACAGCCACAACTATATAAAAAACTCTAAGAGAATGGGAATGGACTTTTAGACATTAAAAACTTATTGCCAAAATAACTCATTAGGTGTTAAAAGATAAAATTCTTGGAAAACAGAAGAGAAAGACAGTGAGATTGAAAATTTTAAAAAAAGCAGAGAATCATGGTGGTTCTAAAAGGAATCCAAGAGAGAATAAAGGGAAGAAAACTATTTTACAAATTCAAGAAAATATTGCAGAGTGGAAGGATAGAGACCTTTTTTTTTCTTTTTTAAATCCACTAAGTACTTAAAATAATGAATTCTGAAAGGGCTCACACTGAGACCTATGACCATGAAATTTCAGAAGCTGGTGGGTGAAAGACAAGACAATCCTAAAAGTTTCCAGAAGAAGAAGAAAAAAATTCTACAAAGGAGTGAGAATCGGAATGGAACCAAATTTCTCAGCAGTAATCCTGTACACTGGGAGACAGTGGGAAAGAAATTGAGCTGTAATTCAGAACTCTGGGTTTAGCCAGACCACCTGTTATGGTTCAAATTTGGAATGCCCCATCCCACACCAAAAGCTCATCAGGTAGGCAGTGCAGCAATGTTCAGAGGTGAAAAGATCGAATTATGAGGACTCTGATTTCATCAGTGGATTAATCCATTTGGGGGGGACTAATAATTTGATTGGATTTACTGGGAAGCAGTAAAAACAACAGGAAGTTCATGCATGTCTGGAGAAGGTAGGTTGCTGAGGACAAAGACTAGGTGACTATAGCTACCTGTCCCTGGCCCCTTCCTCTCTCACTCTATTTCCTGGCTGCCATGACCTGAGTAGCTTACCTCCGCCATGTCCTTCCTCCCTGAGGTTTCTGCCTTGGATTAGGCTAACCATGGACTGACCATCTGAAACCATGAGCCAAAATAAATCTTCACTCTTCTAAGTTGTTCTTGTCAGGGTTTTTGGTTACAGCACCAAAAAGGCTGACTAGCACACCACCAAGCAAATATGAGGAGGAAATGATGGCATTTTCACACCCCCCAAGATACAGATAATTTCTCATCTGATACATGCTTGAGTGCAACTGAGTGTGAAACAAAACAGATGAGGTCCCTGGATGCAGGAGGTAGAGTCACCCTGCAGAGTGGTGTAGGGATTTTTCAGGAGGGCACCTGGGCAGTAGGGCCAGACAGCACCTGCTGCAGACTGAAGAGAAGGTCCTGGGGGAGGGCCCCTCAGGGAAAATGGGACTCAATACAATTCCTGAGATGATGACACAAAGACACGGGCACCTTGGTGACAGAAAGCAGGAAGTGAGGAAGGCAATTAGACACTAGGCAAAACACAACACTACGCAATAGGAAAGAAAGGCAGTCACCCTCATGCCTTCACTTTGCAGAGGGACATGTACTGTGGCATAATGATGTAAACTACCCATTATTGATTTAACAAAAATGGTGAAATAACTATATTAGGAGGATGTGGACAGGTGAGGAGGGGACAGTCTAAGAGAGTTAAGTATCCATTAATCTTAACACCATAATCGATAGATAATGTGGACAGTGGATAAATCAGGAAATGATAGTTGAAGCACATTATTGGGAAATGTAGAAGTAACCAGTAAAGGAAACACTTTAAAGATGTCAAAAGTGCTGGCTTTGGGGGAACAGGAATGTAGGTGAAAAGGGCTAGGGTAAAGGGTCATTGTTTCTCTTTTATGATAAAATGCAATTTTAAAAAAATATGTGCATGTATTACATTGATAAAAATAAAGCAGATACTAAAAGTCAACTGAAACTGAGGTATGAGAAAAGGCAACGTGTACATGGCATTAAGAAGCCAATTTATTTGTGATTAAGACAGCTATGCTATCTAACTGTAGACAATTTTTAACAAATTCAAATCCTATGACAAATGAAAAATGGCTTCCTTAGAGAGGAAGACGAAACTGCACCCAGCAGAAATGAGCTTCTTTCCATATCCAGAAGAAAATTCATTGCTCATTATGAGAATAGGTATAGGGTGCTTCTATCAGCCTACAACCTGAGTTGTTAAACTTAGAATTTAACAGTTTTAAAACTTTACAAAGACCATGAAAAGCCTTTATAACGCTGTAAATTCCAACCTGGGTGGAGACATGAAGTCCATACAAATTCTGCTTCCCTTCGACTTGAAGTAGCTGAGCATGTAAATCCTTAGGAATCAAGATGAATCTTAAAAGTGAAATACTTTCTTTCACCTTTGTAGGAAAAGCAGTTGCGCAGCATGTAGGTTAGTAGGAAAGGGATTCTAAATTCCGCTCAGCCTCTGCGTATACCTAGTAGGGCCCTCCAGAGGGCTGCGCTGTCCAAGAACTTGTAGGGGATGAGTAAGAAGGGAAGGAACAGATTTATTGCTCAGCCAGAGTGAGCCCTTCTTGGTTCCAAAAAGTCATGGACATCGCTGGGTGTTCTGGTCAGACGGAGTTGCCATCACAAAATCCCACAGCCCTGGTGGCTTACTCAACAGAAATGTACTTCTCAGCATTCTGGAAGGAGTCTAAGATCAAGCCAGTGGCAGGTTTGGTTTTTGCTGATGCTTCTCTGATTATCTCATGGGCAGCCTTCTGTCTGTCCTGACATATCCTTTCTCTGTGCAGAGGTCTTCTGGCCTATCTTCTTCTTACAAGGACACCAGTCTTAGGGGATTAAGGCCCCCTCCTTATGGTCTCGAGTCAACTTCATCACCTTTTTAAAGGACCTAATTCCAAATATAGTCACATTGGGAGTTTGAGCATTGATACATAAGTAGGGGAGGGGGTTACAATTTGGTCCATAACAAAAGGAATGGGTGAAGAACTGTTCTAGACTAAGTTCCGTTTTAACCCTGGTGCAGATCAAATGGCCAAATGGCCCTTCTTCAGAGCCTCCCACTGAAGAACATGCATTAGGCCATCCTGGAACCGTACAGTTCCTGAGATGATGGCACAGAGATATGGGCATTTTGGTGACCCAAGAGCAGGAAATGAGATATGCACTGGAAGCCACATCTCTTGATGACCATCTTTCACTGTCTGTTGATACCCTCAGGATGCCACAGAGAAGACCCCCTGTCTCTAGACAGCCCTGCTGTGTGATGATGTATTCCAGATACACAAGACACATATCTGATGTGTTTCTGAAAGAAAACCCAATTTCCCAAATTTATGCAATTTGAATGTAACACATTAAGGCCCAGGAAACGGATCTGAGTGGGTTTTTGTTTTCTGTGGGAGGACTCTCCAAGCTGCAGAATGCTTCTGGATTTGCAGGAGGAATCTCTAGTTCTCAGGCAAATGGATCCTGGTCATGAATGCCTGGGCCCCTGTTTGGTGCACAGAAAGGGGAAAATATTCCCATTTTACTATGTGGCTAAGCTGTGATAGTAATTAAGTGGTATAATGTCAACATGAAATATCAATTTAACTAAAGCTAAGATTAACTATTTGGGAGGCTCTCAGATGAGAAGGGCACATGCATAGTGTTGGCTGGGGAGTAGGAAAGAGACCTAAACCCCATCTGTCCTGGAAAGAGGCCAATATATTTTCTCTTTCTTTCTTTTTCTTTCTTCTTTCTTTCTTTCTTCTTTCTTTCTTTTTAAAGAGAAGGACAATGTGAGAGAGAGAGAGAATGAGAGAGAATCCATTTTTATTGAGTTTTTCACATGGCTTTCATTGCTCTGACACTTAGTTATGTACGTGGATGCTGGGATTTGAACCCATGTACTCATGCATGCCAGGCAAGCACCATAATTGCCGAGCCGCCACTCCAGCCCTCATTTTTGATAAAGAAAATGTCAACTAATAATGCCTAAAACCAGAATGCCATAAATTAGCAACTAAGATATGTTATTTTAGAAGCATTGAGGCAAATCCTAAAATAATCAGCTAATATAGGAGAAAGTGTTGGCATAAAGAAAGAGATGGGGAAGGAACTGGCTGTTTTATTTTAGTTTTAAAACCAATACTTTATAGAGTGAATCAACACTTCATATTTGGGTATGTGCAACTTTAATTTAAAATTTTAAAATAAAATTTTGAAGGAAAACATAAAAGGAAAATAAATCATGCGCCCAATTTCACATATCCCAGGATGACTATATTGTAAAGGTAGCACCTTGAAACTGCAGTTAGTGATAGTAGCAGCAATACTAGCAAGACAGCACCCTGCTAGGAAAATTCTTTCACATGGCCAGGGTCAGTGGTGCCTGCCTGTACTTCCAGCAGTTTGGGGGTGCTGAGGCAAGAAGATCTCAAGTACATGAAGGTGCAGCTATGGGAAAGGCAGAGTTAACCCAACATTCAAATGCCCTGGGGTGGGAACAAACTTCCTGTGTTCCAGGAGTGCATCATAGTAGGCAAGTGGGGGAAGCATGTGCTGGGTGTGGGAGGCAGTCAGAAGCTAAACCCTGCCAGGCCTTGTAGATGCTTGTAAGGAAGGGATTAGATTTGAAATTTGATGGGGAGTCACTGGAGGAAATTTTCAGCAAGGCAATTTTAAAATCTGATTTACTTTAAAAAAAAATGAGCCAGGTGAGGTGGCTCACGCCTGTAATCCCAGCAACTCAGGAGGCTGAGGCAGTAGGATTGCAAGTTCAAAGCCAGCCTCAGCAATTTATCAAGGCCCTAGACAGCTTAGCAAGACCATGTCTCAAAAATTTGAAAAAATATTTTAAAAAGGGGGGGCTGGGGATGTGGCTCATAACTTAGTGCCTAGTTCCCTCCCTATCCTCCAAAAAATGAGTCTAGTTGCGGGGTGAAGGAAGGTTTGGGGCAGGAGATGAAAGGAGACTGGAGTGGAATAGGAAGTGTAATTTAGAGACTCTTGCAGAATTCTGTACAGGATGAAGGGAGTGGAGATAGAGCCCAGTGGGCAGATTGGGTCCACTTAGCTGCTCTCAAGGGCAGCTAAGAGACGGCGGGGGAACTTCAGAGGGAAGGGGCAGAATGAAAGTTGACTTCTACAGCTGGTCCCCCCAAATTCCCCGGCTCCCTGTAACATATGTGAGCAGAAGCTCTGGCCAGGGGCGACTGAGGCGCCTGAGTGATCATGCAGGGAATAAAGACTTGCCAAATTGCTTTAAACTCAGCCCATCTCCATCCTGGCTTTCACCATACTTGACATGAACGTGTAACTGAGCTTGTAAATAACTGTGCTTGGAGGCAGATCTGGGAATTACGCCCCTCTAGACAGCTATTCAGAGGCTGAGAGAATAGGGCCCACTTGCTCTAATGCTATGCATTAAAAAGCACTTATGCTGCTAAAACCAGCATTAGAATTGCACATAAACATTGCTGTCAGGCTCTCAATGGGACTCTGGAGTCCAAGTGGGACTTCAGAGTCTGCAGAGGGGAGAAAAGCCATCTCAGGCAGTGAGATGATCTCTCCCCCACGGCTCACAGGCAACTCCGCCTCTCTGCTGGGGAGAATCCCGTCCATAAATGGGGAGAAAAATGAGCTTATTTCCAAGCCAAGATTAAACTGGGTCCACACTGCAGGATGATGATGGGCCTCCGAGAGAAGAGGAATGAAAGCAAGTCCTGAAAGCTTATCCATCCAACAGTGGCAGGAGGGAATGGTCCAGATGTTCCTGGGAGCCCCAGGCACCCGCTGGCATGCAGCAAGCTGTGCAGGAAGGAAGCAAGGACCCACACACTTCTAAAAGTCTCATCTCAATAATCCTGTATTTGTTTAGTTTCTGCTTAATTATCAGATGAACTTGCTGCCCACGAAGGGCCTTACAGGGGCAGTTGGTACCCACCCGTGTCCAGGGCATTCCTCCCTGCTGGTGATTCACTCCCTTATGTGATCTGAAGTCTAGAATGATCCCAAACAGAGCAGAAGGAAGAGAGTCAAGAGGAAGGAGTCATCTGGAGCACCTCCTCTGGCACGGTCCAGGCTAATGACAGAATGACTGGGATTAGCCACATTCAGATAATCGCCAACTCTCAAATTTCCCAGCTCCTTCAAGAAGTGAAGAGAGATGTTTCCAAAATCTGAAGAGTGCAGATGGAGGGGAAAAGACCTTGGGTAAGAATGCTGCCCTGGTGTGAGGCCAGCTTTTAAGTGCTGGGCCTCATTCCCTATCTATAAGAAGGTATCAAATTATGACCTGTTTTGCAAGAACACTACCCAGAGAAAATAGAAAAGAATGCTACCAATGTAAATAAGCCAATAAAAAAGGACACTGAACCTCAGGTCCAAAGTATATAAAACTTATGATGGGAGGAAAAAAATACTTAAAAGCAAACAAAGTTCCCCTCAAACCCTGAAACAGCTGTCCTAGAGTCTTATTACTACAAAGTCCTTCTTTGGGCTTTATTGGTCTTTAGGGCCAGGCCGATTTACTTAACATGTAGTTACGCATAACTTACACATGGGTCTACAACAAATTAAGAACAACAGGCAATAAGAACGTTTTGGCCTTTGGGCATAGTAGTGCATGCCTGTAATTCACTGGCTCCCGAGACTGAGGCAGGAAGATCGCAAGTTCAGAGCCAGCCTCAGCAATTTAGTGAGGCCCTGATCAACTTAGCAAGACCCTGTCTCAAAATAAAAGATAAAAAGGGTGCAGATAAGGCTCAGTGGTTAAAGCACCCCTGAGTTCAATCCCTGGTAACAACAAACAACAGAAAGACAAAGTTTTAACTTTTAAAAAATGGCCTGATATTAGCCAGCAGTGGTGGTGCACGTCTGTAATCCCGTTGGCTCGGGAGGCTGAGGCAAGAGGATCGCAAGTTTGAGAGCAGCCTCAGCAGCTTAGTGAGGCCCTAAGCAACTTAGTGAGACCCTGTCTCAAACTTAAAGATGAACAGGGGTGTAGATGTGACTCAGTGGTTAAGTGCCCCTGGTTTAAGAAAAAGAAAAAAAAAGCCTGATATTAACTAGAAAAGAGATAGTAAGCTCCATCAAAAACAGATATAAATTCATTCAAATGCTTACAGTGAGAAGGATGTTCTGTTTGTGAGTCTAAAACGAGATGTAGAATAAAAAAGAAGGAAGGAAAAATCTCACAGCAAATGATGTCATTCCTCTGCAATAGCCATCAAGACATGGTTAAGTTATGACTGTGGTCCTCCCTTCCTGAAGACAAGAAAGCATGTCAAACTTCAGAAGTTTAGCCATAAAAATGTCTAAGATTAAAAGTTCTAGGCATTTCTGTGGGATTCTGGAAATAGTCTGTTTCTTGATTTGGATGATAGTGACATGGTGTATATTTATATAAACATTATTGAGCCATTTGTTTAACATGATTTGTGTACTTGATAATTACAGGTATGTCACACTTTTGTTTTTAAAATGTCCCAGTCAATGAAGGATTAGATTCTGGAAAAATTCATTTATGGAATATCTCATTTCCCAATGTTCCCATGTAAATGATTGTTTTGCTTCTCAGACAAATTAATTATAAAAGTAACTACTACTAGGGTTGGAGCGGTGGCTCAGCGGTTTCCGTGCTTGCCTGGCGAGCACAAGGACCTGGTTTCAAACCCCAGCACCACGAACCCAATTAACTGTTGGAGCAATGAAAGCCATGTGAAAAACTAAATAAAGTTGTTTTTCTCTTTCTCTGCCTCTCTCTTTAATAAAAAAAAAAAAGCAACTACTACTGACAAGCATTTACCAAGGGCCCTGCCCCATGCTAATAGCTACATAATTAACTCATTTACCTTTTATAGATTCCATGTCCTCAGTAAGAATTGGGGTTCAGAGAAGCTAAAGCATGTGATCTATAACAAGAGACAACCGTAACTGTGATTGTGGTCTGTCTTCTGAATTGTTGCACCCTAGCTCATATGCCAGAGTCTGGAACATGGAGGGTACTCAGTAAATATTCATGAGATGAAAAATACTTCCTCAAAAGTCATGGAACTAATATTGGAAGATCCAGTTTTGGACTTCGAGTTGGGTTTGAAATCCCAAGTTCTTAACCATTCTATGATATCCATCCTCGAACAAAACACTCGAATATGCATTCCAGCCCCAAACCACTGCAAACCAACGTGAGGAATATCAGGTTGAGGTCTATCGTAGCTACAAAAAAGAGTACAAAGAACACCTGTAGGTTTAAAGAATCCTAACAAAATGAAAACTTGTGCCCAGCACAGTTAAGAAACAGAGTGTATCAGCCCTCTATCTTTTTTTATTGAGAAATTTATTTGTTGTACAATCATACACCTTTTTAACAAAAAAATATAAAAATGTATATAGATTCTGAGGATTAGATTTACCCACAAGAGTGCCCTCCCCAATTACCCATGCTTATCCCTCCCTTCCCCTTCCCACAGTATCTCTAAAAAAGTATTAGGATGTGTAACATTACACCTTACCTGGATGTAACACATGATAATAAACCTTCTTTCTCAATGGCCAGGGTCTAGCTCCAGCCTCCACAGATGAGTGGAGACATTCGACCCTTTGTTCTCTGGGTTATGCTGATTTCACTCAGTATAATTTCTTCCATAGCCATCTATTTACCTTCAAAGGCTGCAATATCATTGTTTCTAATTGCTGTGTAAAATTCCATGGTATATATGTACCACAGCTTTTGGATCCATTCATCCAGTGAGGGACATCTGGGTTGTTTCCATGATTTAGCTATTGTAAATTGAGCTGCTATGAACATAGATATTGCCTTGTCACTATAATGTGCTGATTCTAAATCCTCTGGAAAAGTACCCAGGGGAGGAATAGCAGGATCATATGGTGGGCTCATCCCTAGTTTTTTGAGGATTCTCCACACTGCTTTCCAGAGGGGCTGTACCAGTCTGCAGCTCCACCAACAGTGTACTAGTGTGCCTATCTCTCCACATCCCCTCTAGCATTTATTATTGTTTATTTTCTTCATTTTTGCCATTCTGACTGGCATGAGGATATCTTAATGTAGTTTTCATTTGCATTTCTCTGATTACTAGAGATTTAGAGCACTTTCTCATGTGTTCATTGGCTTGATCAATGTCCTCTGTTGAGAAGTTTCTATTTAGCTCTTTGGCCCATTTATTGATTGTCAGCCCTCTAACTTTTCCCTCTAACCTCTGAAGGTATCCACACCCCAATTTTTTGTTTGTTTGTTTGTCTTCTGCCTTTCTGGCTTGTTTTAACACAGGCTGAATCTCTGTAAATCATGAGGTGCTCTCCTGGTTTTGACTACATGTAGCAGATGACTTTTCCTGCTATCCTCACTGAAATGGTCTTTGACAATAATAAGTCATTCAGTCCCTCATTTATGTCCTTCCGATCTACCAGCCCAATTATATTTCATTCTTTTAAAAAAATTTAGTCATTATTTTCCCTATATCATTATGTCATTTCTCATTTGGTTCACTTAGTAGGTTGCTTTTACATGTTTAACAAGTGACTTTGGTGGGTGGGTGTCTGATCTGAGTATTTACTGATTTTCTTGGTGTAAATTTTCCTATTGTGGATGATTTCAAGATATCACCAGGATGCCATCAAACAGGGAATTTTGGAAGAGGTGCACATAATTGGCTCTTGCAAGCTAGTAGAAGTCAGCTCCAATACCTTCCAGAACTATATAACTGGATAACTGGATAAGCCCAGCTGGACATTTTTTCCTCCGTCCTTGGATAGCAGAGCAACCCACAGACCAAACAAAACCAGAGATCAGAGGGCAAAGGAACATTTGATATCCTCTTTGCGTGTTAGCATACTTAGGGTAGAGAATAGGGCTGTGTTCCTTTCCTATCCTGCTGTAAGAAATGACCACAAGCTTAGCAACTTCAGTGATAGAAATTTCCTACAGTTCCAGGGGCCCAGCGTCTGAAATGAGTCCTGCCAGCTTAAAATAGTGGTGCCAGCAAACCGATGCTCCCTTCAAGGCTCTACAGGAGAATCTGTGCCTGCCTTTCGGGAGTCCCCAGCTGCATTCTTTGTATTCCGTAGGTCACAGCCCCTTCCTTCAACTTCAAAGCCAGTGGTGTACCTCCGTCTCCCACTGCCTCTTTCCCATGGCTGCCCTCTCTCCTGTAGCCAATCTCCCTCTGCTTTCCTCTTTTTTTTTATTAAAATTTTTAATTCTTTAATAAGGACTTGCGTTATTGTACAATCATAAATGCATATAAAGTAACAATTTGATATGAATTTGTTCCTAAACCAGAATTACTCCCACATCGCCCACATCCCAGTCTCTTAATTCTTCTGTATTTCACCCCTACAATGATATAAATATTTAGATGGTGAATTTTCCAGAATTAAATGATTGCATCAATATTATTTGGATTCTCAGGGAATTAAAGAGTATGATACATTGTTTATCGTCTCCCTAGATCCTTCCCTATCCTCCTGCCTTCTTCCCCTTACCTATCCTTTCCTCCTTCCCCCGCACATCTCTATCTTTGTACTAGATTATGTATTGTTGTGCCTTTGCTGGGTCTAATACATGAGTTTGACAACCTTTCACCCAAACCTGGGTTTAGCTCCAGCCTCCACATGCAAGGGAAAACATTTGACCCTTGACTCTCTGGGTTTGGCTAACTTGACTCAGCATGATTTCTTCCATAGCCATCCATTTATCTTCAAAGGCCTCAATACCATTGTTTCTAATTGCTGAGTAGAATTCCATTGTATATATGTACTACAGGTTTTGAATCCATTCATCCAGTGAGTGACATCTGGGTTGCTTCCATAATTTAGCTACTGTAAATTGAGCTGCTTTGAACATAGATTTTGCTGTGTTGCTGTAATGTACTGCTTCTAACTCCTCTGGGAAAACACCCAGAAGAGGAATAGCTGGGTCTTATGGTGGATCCAACCCTAAGTTTTTGAGGATTCTCCACGCTGCTTTCCAGAGTGGCTATACTAGTGTGCAGTTCCACCAACAGTGTGCTAATTAGTTCCACTATGACATTTAGAGCCTTCTGGATTAACCCAGGATAACCTCTCCAGCTCAAAATCCTTAACCTATCATACCTCCAAGGCTCCTTTTGCCACGGGCTCCAAAGATGATGAGCTGGACAGCTCTGGGACCATTATTCAGGTTCCTGCAAGAAGGCAGAGTGGATCGGGCAGTGCAAATGGGAAGTATCCAACACAAGCCACCCGCTGCCCCATGCCAGCCATCCTTGTCCTCCCTTCAGGTGAAAAATCCATGCTTCTGACACAGGATATACTTAAAGTCCCATCAGGCACCATGGTATTTTGGAGCTATGCCCATTCAGTCTTACTGCCTTCTGAAACCCTAAATGTTTGTCAACACCAGCGTTTTCACACAGGACAGTGTTGGGGGAAGGGAAAGGGAGGAGAAGCAATGAATTAATGTGGAGCAGAGCTTTGAACATCCCTATTTCTACAGCTGGCCCTGAGATCCATGTTGAAAATCTTAGATACCAAGGAACCTGCGGCTCTTTCCATTTCTGAGGTGCACTTTGCAGGGATCCGCTTAGCGTGATGTCGTGAACATGATGAGGCCCGATGGTATCCTGTGGCTGTCAGTATGGCTGAAACCCCTCCAGTCCACTGCTGTTGCACCAGGATAGCTTGGGGCACTGTCCTATGAGGCTTGCCACCTGCACAGGTCTGACTGCGGCCTGAGGAGTGGGTCCTCTCTAATCTAATCTCCCCAGACTGAAGGAAGGTCTGTCCGACTCAGCTCAGGGTGTGAGGGGTGTGGGAAAAGCAGCTCAGAGGGTCTCTAATCTCAGCTGCAGGGGTTTGGATAAACTGGTTCTGCAAGTACAAGCTGAGTTGTACCCCAGACAGGTCATTTTTTAAACTTAAGAGCCATAATTTCCTACCATTGTCTATCTGGTTTCACAGTGACCCCTTGTCCCAAAGCGGTGTATGATTCATGTCTAATTGGGTTGACTGGGATACGGAAAGCCCTTCAGGGCACGAGGGAGGAAATTCCCTGGGTGTAGGGCAGGGTGGGAGTGCAGGAAGAACATCAAGACTTTGAAATACTATCCACATCATCTCTCTCCTTTGCACACCACACTCCAGCCGCAGCTCTTCTCTCATCTCCATTTCCAGCCCAACTTGGTGAAATTCCGTCTCCTCACTTGTTATTCATTCAAATGCTCACGACAGCCCTCCAATCGGCAGTTCCCTCTAAGTAAACCAGGACCTCTGTGTCTCCCCATGGCTGCATCTTAGTCCTTATCTTGCCCTTTCAGCTACATTCTTTCAATGCCTTCTTATGTTGGATGTCTCCGCTTGCTTCTCCAGATTCTTTCTTCATCCTTCCCACCCTACTCTGTGCAGCATCCACAGGCTTCTATGTCTTCTGACAAACAGTTCAGTTCGGCCCATGAAAATCCAGGCAGGAGATTAAGAAGAAAGAGGAGAGAAAGGTCAGGCTGCAGGTTGGTAATTGCTGGCAGCTCACTTTGACAAGAGAGCTGCGGCCCCTGGATTCACCTAGCTCCCTCTGTCTTTGCACCCCTTGAAGCTAAGGGTAGTGAGACTCCCTGTGGCTGATCCTGGGGTGCTTCGATATTCCTTGTTGGTTTCCCATAGTAGAGCCCCTCCCCATTCATCATCATGTCGCCACTTTATCAAATATCTGAGATAACCAACTGACACGGAGGAGAGGGTTTTTTGACTTCACAGTTTTGGAGGTTCCCGTCCTTGATCTGCTGGCCCTGTTGCTTTTGGCCTATAGCGGACAGCACGTAGTAGGGCTACCTATGGCGTAAAACCACTCATCTCATGGCTCAGCAGCAAAAAGCAGAGTGAGAGGGGGTCAGGTCCCACTGTGCCCTGTAAGGACACACCCCAGAGACCAGAAGGCCACCTACCAGGCCTCACTTCTAAAGACTCCCTCTCCTCCCAATGGCTCCACGCTGGGGACTGAGCCTTAAACTCCAGGCCTTTGGGGGACATTCCAGATCCAATCTGTGGCAACCCACTGGCAAATACTTCTTTCCTAAAGTTAATCACCCCTCTTTAATGTGTCAATACGTATTTATTTCTCTCTCTCTCTCTGGAGGGGCTGTGGAGAGATAGGCACACTAACACACTGTTGGTGGAGCTGCAGACTGTACAGCCCCTCTGGAAAGCAGTGTGGAGAATCCTCAAAAAATTAGGGATGACTCCACCATATGACCCTGCTTTTCCACTCCTGGGAATCTTTCCAGGGGATTTAGAATCAGCACATTACAGTGACACAGCAATATCTATGTTCATAGCAGCTCAATTTACTATTGCTAGGCTATGGAAACAACTCAGATGTCCCTCACTGGATGAATGGATCCAAAAACTGTGGTACATTTATACCATGGAATTTTACACAGCAATTAGAAACAATGATATTGCAGCCTTTGAAGGTAAATGGATGGCTATGGAAGAAATCATGCTGAGTAAAATCAGCTTAACCCAGAGAACTAATGGTTGATTGTCTCCACTCATCTGTGGAGGTTGGGAC
>PVKS010040892.1:0-16350 GCA_004027875.1 Aplodontia rufa
CGATGCGCTCGAAGATGTCGTTGACGAACGAGTTCATGATGCCCATGGCCTTGGACGAGATGCCCGTGTCGGGGTGCACCTGCTTGAGCACCTTGTACACGTAGACGGAGTAGCTCTCCTTGCGGCTGCGCTTGCGCTTCTTGCCGTCCTTCTTCTGCGCCTTGGTCACGGCCTTCTTGGAGCCCTTCTTCGGGGCCGGAGCGGACTTCGCTGGCTCAGGCATAGCTACAAGAGCAGCAGAGACGTCTATGAACTGAATGTATACTTAGGCATAAACGCAATTACTATTTGTTTGGTGTGTATGCAAATTAAGGATTGCAGCACGACAGCTTCTGATTGGTTTCAAAAGTATCTTAACCTCTGATAGGCTGATTTTGAACCCTGTCTCTTATTGGCTCTTCCCGTAGCTCCACCTTAGTTTGAACTTTCAACTATACACGAATCGTGCAAATTAGAGGTGGTTTTTTTGATCTGCATTTTAATTGGCTGAAATTTCTCTTCAGTGGCCGGCATAGGCTACTTCACCAAACTACCTGAGAGTATAAAAGCCTAGCTGGTTAAGCATCGCTAGCATTTATTTCGGCCTCTTTTTTCCTTTGCGATGTCTGGACGCGGCAAGCAGGGTGGTAAGGCGCGCGCCAAGGCCAAGACGCGCTCGTCCCGCGCCGGTCTACAGTTCCCGGTCGGTCGTGTGCATCGGCTCCTGCGCAAAGGTAACTACGCCGAGCGGGTGGGGGCCGGTGCGCCCGTGTACTTAGCGGCGGTGCTCGAGTACCTGACGGCTGAGATCCTGGAGCTGGCGGGCAACGCGGCCCGCGACAACAAGAAGACGCGCATCATTCCTCGCCACCTGCAGCTGGCCATCCGCAACGACGAGGAGCTCAACAAGCTGCTGGGCAGGGTGACGATCGCTCAGGGCGGTGTCCTGCCCAACATCCAGGCTGTGCTGCTGCCCAAGAAGACCGAGAGCCACCACAAGGCCAAGGGCAAGTGAAGCTGACCATCAAAATCAGTTCGTGTAGTAATAGTCAGACCCAAAGGCTCTTTTCAGAGCCATCCATATACTCAAAGAAAGAGCTTTGTAACATAAGAAAGCAAAAGTTGCAACTAGCATTTAGTTGACACGTGTGACGTTAGCTAAACCTGACACCACCCCTAAAAGCACTCACCGTATAAGTGCATGAGTGGCCTGAGGCGGTAGCTCGGCGGTTAGAGCGCTCTCTCGGTATGCTCAAGTATGTGTTCAAACCCCAGCACTACGTACAGTGTCAGCAACGAAAACCATGTGCAAATTAAAATTATTCTAAAAAAAAAAGTGCCCGAGAAAAGTGGTCGTTCCGTGACGCTGCTTGAAGTGGGCCAGGAAAGTGGGTTTCCTGTGGTTAAAGCTTAGTATTGCAAGTGAAGACTAGTGGGGCATGCACGTGCAAGCAATTATTGTTATAAAACTTTAGGAGAAAAGGTTGAGTTTGAGGAAAAAGACCCCGAGAAAGATGCTAGCCTGAGCGCTGGCCGAGTATCCTTGGACAATCGAAGGTGATTCCGGGCGTTCACATAGTGAACAAAGGCAAAACTTCATTCCCTTTGGGTCAGCATTCGCAAGTCAATTAGCGTTTGCGCAGTCACCCTGTGCTCAGGTATTTACTGGTAACATCCCAGGTGCTCCACCCTGGAATCCTAGTTGCAAATGTTAAGGGCTTCTCAAGGTGAAGTTAAGCACACGCAGTCCAGGGTCTTAGAGCGAACTTCCCCCAACCAATAGAAGTACATATCGACTAAATCAGATGTGGTACCTTCCCATACCTACTAGTGGTTCGTTACGGGGTGCACAGGGTGAGGAGTGGAATTAGAAATCTAGGGAATTAACTCTCCTGGGTCCCAGACTGTAACAAAGAGATGAAGGATTGGAAAAAGAGATAATCCATCCAATCAGAGCCTACATCCATTTACCAATCACCTTGTTGCTTCCCTAGCCAATGGTTTCATTGCGCGGGACTTTTGAAAAGCAGCCAGACCAATCAGAGTGTTTCTGAGTGTATATAAGGATAATCTCCTCTGGCTTTCTAAGCCTTTGTTGTTTTTTTTACCCTGTGCAATGGCTCGAACCAAGCAGACTGCGCGCAAGTCTACCGGCGGAAAGGCGCCGCGCAAGCAGTTGGCCACCAAGGCGGCCCGCAAAAGCGCGCCGGCTACAGGTGGAGTCAAGAAACCTCACCGTTACCGGCCCGGCACTGTGGCCCTGCGCGAAATCCGCCGCTACCAGAAGTCGACTGAGCTGCTGATCCGCAAGCTGCCCTTCCAGCGGCTGGTCCGCGAAATCGCGCAGGATTTCAAGACCGACCTGCGCTTCCAGAGCTCTGCGGTGATGGCGTTGCAGGAGGCCTGCGAGGCATACCTGGTGGGGCTGTTCGAGGATACCAACCTGTGCGCCATTCACGCCAAGCGTGTGACCATCATGCCCAAGGACATCCAGTTGGCGCGCCGCATTCGCGGCGAGAGGGCCTAAGTTCTTAGCCTTCATTTAATTTAGCAAACGCAAAGGCTCTTCTAAGAGCCACCCACTTTACTGAACTAGCTGCAATTAACTTGCCTAATCCGTCCTCAGAAGGCATGTGTTTTTTTTCTTGATTTGATCTGTAGTTTTCTAGCTACTTAGGTAAACCAGTATGCAGTCCTTTCTACTGGTTGGTGTTTCGTGTGGGTGGTCTGCTTATTAACCTAAGTTGCTGTGATCTTCCCTGGCCTGCAGTGAGCTTGCGTCATGTTACCTTCATTTCAGGAGGTTCTCAGGAAGCAAGTCATACAGCCTGCTTGTATATCCAGTAGTGACCTTTGGAAGCTGCAACTGTATTTCACAAGAGTTATCCATGTCAGTGAGACACTTGTGGATTTTTTTTCCAATTCTGCCTGGGGACCCCCCTCATTAAGAGAATTTTAACTGGTGATAAGGTGGGCTCTGGCAGTGATGTATTAAATTGGTGCTTCCTATAGGTCGCTAGGGCTGAGGAATGCTAAAATAAACATTTCTGTGATGGCTTTATATTCGACTTCAGATGTTTCTGTAGTATATCTTAAGCGACAAATTAGTCTCCAAGAGAACACAGGTTTACTTGACTCACTGCAATGAGTCAAACACCTGTGGATTTTACAATTTGAGGGCAAAGGTAATGTGTCCCACAAGATAGCCACTTTGAGTGACTGGCAGTTTTTTTCAAGAAAGTTAGGGACATAAGCGTTGGTTCAACGTACCTTTATGTTTTTGCATGAGGCCTTTTTTTGGTATAATGTTACTGTCTGGGTATGCAATTGGTCCTTCATGACGTTTATTTAGCAATTTTTCCCCGAATCTTTTATCTTTAAAAATTTTATTATGGCCGTTTCAGGATGTATAGAAAAGAGGTAAGAAATTAACATGGAACACTGGTGGGTTTTAGGATGTAAAATTCAACATGTTTTGGTGTTCACAATTGGTGCATTGGAATGTCTGGAGAACAAAACCAATTCTTACTGTGGGATAGACTGAGGTAGACAAAGCAGGTAAGTATGTACCACATATTAATGTGTAAGTGACGTGGAGAGTTAAAAAAGCTAGAATGAGGAGTGAAATTGGGAGCCAAGATTTAGATAAGGTGACCATTGAACATTTCGCTAAAACATTTCATGAGCTGAAATGCGAGGGGGCAGGGCCTACAGATATCTTCAGGGAGGGGAGAATGTGTGGAGATAGCAGGGGGCTGAGTTGAATGAACTGGAGACAAGAGAGGAAGGCCAGGCTGGAAGGAAGGCCAGATAGTGCAGAGATTTGCAGGTGGACAGAAAAAGAAGTCTTCAACACTCACATAGGTTGTTCGCTAAAACACATCCCATAACAAGTTTATTTCACATAGACATAGGAGACACCAGAGAATGAGTAGTTCTTTTTTTTTTTTTTAAAGAGAGAAGGACAGTGAGAAACAACTTTATTGAGTTTTTCACATGGCCTTAGTTGCCCCAATACTTAGTTGTGTATGTGGCGCTGGGATTCGAACACTGGGTCCTCGTGCTTGCCAGGCAAGCGCCAAAGCCGCTGAGCCACCGCTCCAGCCCCAAACGAGTAGTTCTTAAAGAGTTGGTTATGTATTCAGGCATATACAGTGCCTTCGACAAAGAACCTTGAATTTTTAGAGAAGAACATATGTTACCAGAGGAGTTCCTGGAATGAGAGACCTCAGCTCAGGATGAGGAATGCTGTTCCCAGAAATGAATTTAAAGATGGGTCAGTTTGACACACGGATTTATTTTGGACAGCAGACATGCATTCCAGGGAGAATGTAGACCATCTCCAGAGTGAGATATAGTTTTGGGGAACTGGGCTCTTCTTTTAAAGGAAACTTGGTGAGTATTGGGTATGGGAAGGTATCATGGATTAGATATGAGGTGTTCCCCTAAAGCTCATGTGTGGCAATGCAAGAAAGTTGAGAGGTGAAATGACTGGGTGATGATAGCCTTAATTAATTAGTGTATTAATCCTGATAGGGATTAACTGGGTGGAAACTGAAGGCAGTTCGGGTGTGGCTGGAGGAGGTGGATCACTGCGGCTTGCCTTTGGGATTTACATTTCGCCCTTGGTGAGGGAGAGCTCTCTCCACCTCTTGATTGTGTCCTCTTGAGTGGCTTTCCTCTGCTGTACCCTTCCTCCATGGCATCCTACTTCATCTAGGGGAGAGAGCAGTGAAGTCAGCCTTCTGTGGACTGCCATCTCTGAAACTGTGAGCACCAAATAGACATTTCCTTCTCTAAAATTGTTCTTGTCAGGTCTTTTGGTCACAGCTATGACATAGTTGACTAAAACAGAAAGTATGTGGGAATGACCTCAGTCTGTAGTCACAAGAGGGTTGATGGCAGTTTGGTCATCCTTGGGATCCCTAGGTTGATAAGGTCTCCATTTATGTTGGAAAGTACCCTAGATTACAGGTTTCCTACAATATCATGTCCTTCTTTGCCTAGTGTATTTGTTATGTTTGCTAATTAACAGTGCTCAAGGTTATTTTCCAAAGTGGGAGAATTTATGGTAGCAATAAGATTTACAGATTTTGCAGAAATTTGTGAGTGACAGGTCTGGGAGAGAGAGCTGACTTGGTTAGTGACAGGCCTGGGAGGAAAAATATGTGGTGCATCCTTAATGATACTTATAACTGCCTTTTTTACATACAGGAGACTAGAATATGTCATCCTAAAAATGTGTTTATTTACCATAAGAATTGTGGATCTGAAGGCAGTTAAGTATCAGATACTGGGAAATTCTGCTTGCTCCCTTTCTGCTTGTCTTGCCCTTCTCTAAAAGCTTACTGTTCTTTGTTGAAGGTGTTTATATATAAGCCTGAATCCAATGCCACTTCTTCAATAACTACTAAATCTCTGGGTGCCCCCATGTATATACGAAATGTATAAATTAGACTCCTGAATGTTTTTCTCTTTGTAATCTGTCTTTTGTTATGGGGTACGTTCAAGCTATGAATTTGAAGGGTAAATAAAAATTATTTTTTTCTTCCCTAAAAATTAGGGGGGAAGCAATGTCTTATAACAGTTAGTACAGGGTTGAATTTGATTCACATTGGTGGTACTTCAGTTTGTCAGCTTCACAGTTTCTGGACCCTGGTAAGACCCTGTTCTTGCATGGACTTCACAGGTGAATGTATTCAGACACCAGGCAGCATTCATTGTATAAGGACAGTGGTGGAAGATCACAAATTCAAGGCCAGTCTGGACAACTTAGCCAAACTCTGCTTCAAAATAAATAAATAATATAAGGACTGGGGATGCAGCTTGGTGTGATTATTCATTGCATAAGGACAGTGTTGCGCTACCTAGCTCTGTTTCACTGGGTCTCAGCAAAAGGTGTGGTTGAAGTCAAGGTCCCTTATTGTCAGTTACAAGCTCTGTGCATCTCTCTGCTCAGGCTATTTGCCCAACAGAGATGTTACAACCTTCCTTGTGAATTGTCCAGATGGCCAAGGATTCATGATTTAATCAGTTCAAAGTTCTGTAACTTAGTGCCTACTGGAGGGTTCCGTATGGATTATTTTATTATCTGTACAGCATCTCTATGGGTTGGAGGTCATTATTAGACCCACTGCAAAGATGAAGAAAATGAGCATGGTGGACTAACTGCCTCATGTGGGCACTCATTTGGATGAGTACTTCATGGTCTTTATTTCAGGGCTAAGAAGGATGAACAATACATACTGTATATTTTTATTTTCCTTAATTCATACACTTAGCAAAAACTCACTGTACCACTGAGCATACCACCCCCCCCCCCAACACTATTTCAGGTGCTGGAAAAAGAGCAGAGAATAACACACGTGTGTGTTAGTGGGTAAAGAAGATGAAGAGTGTGTACAACAGATAAGGGGGAACAAGGACAGTTGGGGGTGGGGAGTTAGGTAGTAGCTGCAGTTTTAAATAGGATGCATAGAGAGGATCTCATGATGAATAGGACACTGAGTAGATGCCTGAAATCTGGAAGGGAACAGGTCTTTATACATCTGTAGGACGATTAATCCACAGAGAAGCAGAGACCCTACAGATTCCAAGATGGGAGCTGGCTTGGGTTGGTGGCCACAGTTCGTTTAACTGACGGTGTAAAACCAGGGTCATATGCCATTCTTTCCAGGATGGAGTTTCCAATTTATACATTTTAATTTTCGAACATTCCAGGTCCCTGAGGACACATGGTTTGGATGGTGAACCAAGCAGCAGAAGCAGGAGCAGAGGAGTGTTGATCACATGGAAAAGTGCCTGATTCAGGGTACCAGTAGTTAAGAAGAAAGTATCAATTATGTAATGATTCATTTAAAATAAAAAAAGAGATCTGAAGTTCTGCAGTCAGAAGAAAATCTAAATGCTGTATTTCTAAAGTTTTCATATGACTATGTTTTGAGTATCATACTGGATATTTATGAGTTTTCAAGTAGAAATAAAAATGCTATTCTATTACCAGTAGTACTCTACAGTAAAATCTCCACAGTGGTTATAATGTGATGGAAAATCCATAGTTGTTAAAATAAAGCAAAATTAAATTTAAATTATTTTTGATGAAGGAGACACATGTTCCCAAATGCTGATCTTGATCTGTTGCCTAACCTTGGCAGATTTCATATCTCTTCTGAGCCCTTCATATTGGATGAGACTGCCATCCAATATGAGATGAAGGCATTTCCATTAAGGTGTGCAGTTACTTTGACTTTTCTTCTAAGTAGTATTAGAAGGAAGAACAGGAGTCTGGGGACCTTCAAGATTTGCCTAGATCACTCTGAGAGTTTTGGAGGGCAATGTTAATTCCTTAGAATTCCCATTTTTTTCTTGATCTTTTCTAATTGAGAATCAGAGCAGTAACATATCCAGCAAAACTGCCTTATTCATATGGAATCATCCTGCTTTGAAAGATGACAGGCTGTTAGAGGCCAATGCAGTTTCCTCTTTATTTAACTCTTTTGTATTTGTTGATTTGTTTTAGAGAGAAGGAGGCACAGTGAGAGAGAGAGAAAGGGAGGATCAACTTTATTTAGTTTTGTATGTGGCTTTTGTTGCTCTGACACTTTGTTGTGTATGTGATGCTGGGGTTTGAACCCACATCCCTGTGTATGCCAGGCAAGCACCGTAATCACTGAGCTACCGCTCCAGCCCCTCTGGTTAACTCTTAAGGAGAAACTCAGTCACATTTTGTTTTGTTCCTGTGAAGGTTAATTTTAAGTGTTAACTTCAATGGACTAACTGGCACAGTATTATTTTGGGTCTGTCTGTGATGGTGTGTCCAGAGCAGAATGGTGTGTGAGTCTGAGAGGAATAAATGGTGAAGATTTGCCCTGCAGTGGGAGTGGGCACCATTCAATCGCCTGGGGGCCCATGTAGAAGAAAACAAGAATAGAGGAATTGTGAACTTATTTCTTCTGTCCTGGAGTCAGGACACGGTACTGATTTTGGACATTAGCATTCTAGGATCTCCTTTGACTCCAGTCTCCTTTGGACTCCAGGACTTATACCAGTGACCCCTAATGTTCTCAGGATTTTGGCTTTGAGCTGAGCTATGCTACCAGCATTCCAGGAGCTACAGCTTGCAAACAGCCTATTGTAAGACTTCTCATTCTCCATAACCACATGAGCCAATTCCCTTATAAATCCTCTCTCACTATTTTAACTTATCCTACTGGCCCTGTCACTCTGGGGAACCATGACTAATATGCTTCCTCTGTGAAATCTTGTCTTCTATAGATGGAGCAAATTGATCTGAAGATTCATCCACCAATAAGTGATAATTGCATTTCTTTTAAGAAACTAGGGATCTGAAGTCTTTCGTGGTATAGGATATGTTAGTTAAGAAAATCCTTAAGCCTTATTTAACATAATACAAGCCCATTTTCTACTGATAATGAGGGTCAAAATGGGTTCTGTGTTGCAATCATCTCTTTCTTAAAAGCAATGGGTCTGGAGCTCATGTGATTTCTGTCTTTGTGTTCAATCATGCTAAGCAAGGCTTCCACATCTGTCCTGGGAAGGAGAAGTACATGAAAAATCCTTAGTGGGAGGTTATTATGCCCAGGCCTGGAAAAGTTAGCTTTACATTTATTTACATTCCTTGGGGAGGAATGCAGAGAAAAGGCCACACCTAATTATAAAGGAGGCTGGGAAATGAGGTCCACTGTGGCCCAACTAGGAGGAATGAGACTAAATTAACAGCTAGTGAGCCTATGTCTTTGAAGGTTTATAGAATTTACTTGGAAGAAAGCAAGGGCCAAGAGTTAGCATCACATATCCTCTCTTGCTTTAAATTCCTTTCCAGATTTCCAGAACATTGGCTCATCTTCTACCATCTCTATGCCAAAAAGTCCTGTTCTTTTTTCAAAGTGATAGTAAGAGCAGTGAAATAGAAGTCAGAACTCTGTTAGGCATAACACTGCGTGAGCTTGAACACATCGCCTCATCACTTACAACATCACTATATTATGGTACTTTGCAAACGAAGAACCAAGCTGCATGGTTCTGCATGCATAAGTCACCAGGTGGTAAATGATGACACACTTTCCAACCTAGGCAGTGAGCTTCAAAATTCTATGATTTTAAGCTCATTCCATTGCTGTTCTCTAGTTATATTTATTCGTAATTTCCCAATGAGACAATGACAATGTTTTACATTGTAGTTAGCAGGAACCATATCTGTTTCACATTTGTGGTTTGACTGATAGATTCATTTGAGTGAGGTGGGCAGTTAAGATATGGAAGACCTTGAGAGACATTGAAGAGTATCTTAAAATGAGAGAACTGAGTGTGTAGAGAGCTAGAGAAATATGGCTGTTGACTTGGAATAATGTCTTTGACTACCTTGGAGAGTTTGGCAAAGGTACAGAGTCACTCTGCCCTTGAATTATGGCAAAGCTCTGCTTGGGGAAATCCTACAAACATGCAGAACATTTTTGAACCTCCCTCTACCCAAAAATATAAAACAGTCCTTGACTCTGAGTCCAGACAGCAGTTGCTAGGGAAAGACAAGCTTTAAGAATAAGCAATTTAACCACAAAAATGCTGCAGATGGTGCAACCTTCAAATCCTGTCTGCTATTTGGAAACTTCCTCTTAGTTATCTTTCTCATGATAAAATCCTATAAAGTAAGCATGCTGCACTAGCTTGGGGTCACTGCTCCTTCAGCAGAGGACCACGTCCCACCTGGTTCCAGCTTTCTCTTTCTATGTCTGTTTGTCTTCTCTTTTTCTGAGTCCCTCATCACCCCTCACCAGTACCCAAGTATTTAGAACAAAAGGCAAAGCTGAGTATTTGAAAGAGTGGTCAGTGCACATACTGGTCAGTATTCTCTAGAGGAACAGAGCTGATAGAATCCAGTAGACACACATGTGTGCACGCACACACACAGAGATTACGAGTGGCTCACACAGTTAGAGGCTGGATAGTCCCACAAATGTAGTTCACAGGCTGGAGACCTGGGGAAGCCCATCATGCCTCAGTCCAAGAAGCTAGAGCCTCATCACAAGGGATAAAAGATGCAGCCCTTATCTGAGGCTGAGACCTGGAAACTCCCTAGAGAAACACTGGTGTGAATCATGTTGAAAGATGGAAGGAGTCTGGTGCCCTCAGGCATGGCAGCTGCAATAGAGAACCTGCTTATAGGTGCTGGCAGGCTTCCTCTTCCACCTTTGTTCCATCTGGGCCCCAGACTGTTGGATGGTGCTGCCCTCAGGTTGCTGTCTTGCATAGCAATGATGTCCGACAACACGCTCACAGAAACCAGAACTGTGCTCCACTAATTTCCTCGGCATCTCTCGATCCAGTCAGATTGACAATCAAGATTGACAACGGCAAGTCCACCCCTTGTCATCTTGCTACTCAACCACATCTCCTTACACCATACTTTATCTCCAAATAAGCACAATAACAAGGTCATATTTCTGCCTAACATGACACAACTACAACCCAAAGTACGCTAATTCCTTCCCCAAAATAGGAGGCAATTTTTTTTTGTCTTGAGTGATGATTTCCTTTGACATTCCACAACTTAAAAAATATAAAGTGGATTTGACAATATATAAGTTCTGATATTAGTTAACTGATGTTATGCTACATGATAAAGGAGGAAGAGAGGAAAGAAGACACAGATATCTGTTCCATATATTTGTAGATATGCACAAACATTTGCCTAACAAACTAGAAAATATTCCTTACAGTTGTCATTTCTGTAATTGGCCGTGTTGTGATAGCAGTTATTTACAACCACCTTCTTTACCAGCAGCATAACTCTCTTCTTAGCCTGTTTCTCCAGAGGCACAGGAGCCCAAGATGGCCAGCAGGAAGTATGAACTTCCAGTGTAATGGAATATCACTGTTGTGCTGCAGGGTAGAATCATTTCCCTGCTGGAACTAAGACTACTAGACCAGCAGAGCATAAGGTTGTCAGGACAGGAACAAATGTTTGGCTCGAGGGTCACTTGGGGTCAAGGAGAGAGGTATCATTCTGGTTTCCAGACCCTGATTCCTGGTCCTGTGAGTCCTACCTAGAAGAGAACAGTACCATATAGCGGATGCTGATTTAGAGCATATGCAGAATTCTGGAGAGCCTTGCCCCAGTCCCACAAGGCATTACTGTGTGGCTGAAGTTGTAAGTGTCCTTCAGAGGCCATTCCACCATTCTTTCAGGCCACCTGCTTCAGGATGGTGAGGAACATGGGAAGACCTGTGAATCCTATGAGCATGAACCCATTGCTACGCTTCTTTTGGCTGTGAAGAGAGTTCTTTGGTCAGGAGTATGGAGCATGGTGCCAGTGGATAAGGCCTTCTGTGAGCCCAGGGGTGGTAGTTTGGCAGAAGTGTCACATGAGGAAAGGCAGGACAGAGTGCTGCTCCTTTTCTAGTGGAAGTGGTTCAAGAGAACCTGCCACAGGTAGCTGGCTAACTGCCTGGGGGCATGATGTCAGATGAGGAGTTGGTGTTGGTCTTTGCTGCTGGCAGACTGGACACTCAGCAGTGGTCATAGCCAGGTTAGCCTTGGTTGGTGGAAGTCTGTGTTGCTGAGCCCAGGCATAACGCCATCTCTGCCAGCATGGCCACTTTGTTCATCAGTCCATTGGACAATGACAGGGGTGGCTGGGTAAAGAGGTTGACTGCTATGCACAGACTGAGTCATCCTATGACCTTGATTATTAGCCTTTCTCTGCTGAGGTCACCTTTTGGTGAACATTTACATGGGACACAAATGTTTTCACCTTCTTTCCACATTGGATGAAATCTATCCTCATCTCTTCCCCAAATGTCTTTGTCACTAGTTTTCCAATCATGTTCTTTGCAGGACCCAAACCATTGGCCATCAGTCAGCATATATAGCAACTTTCCAAGAAAAATGTACAACTAGGTGCCTTTTTCTAAAATGTCTCACAAGCTACTGATTTGTGATTCATAATAAATACAGCTTTTGGATATTGGCTGTACTTCACAAACTCTTTGCTTACCCACTTAATACTTCTTATAGCTTTCCTATTTTGTATGAATATCTTCACAATTGTTTCATCCATCCCATTAGTTGTAATGATGGTCATCCATAGCAGAATTCAAAAGCAAAATATATTTATGAAAAATTCAATAATAAAAGACACACTCCTTATATTGAAGGAGATGAGTTCCCTAAGAATACCACAGCTCCCAGTGCAGGACTGTTAGGTAGCTTTATATGAGAGAGAAATAGAAGCTTATTTTTATTAATTAGTAACTATTTTATATAGTTTCTTCCAGGGTTATCTAATTCTCTCATACATGTGCATTTTAGAAAACCAAAACCAACAAAAGCAAAAATCCCCTATTTTTAAAAAAATTCTCAAGATGAATAATGGCCAGGATTAGTTGTCAGTATTGTCTAACTTTGTATACTTTGGAAAGGCAGTGCTTGCTCACTCTAAAATTGAAGGATCAGTTGTCTTATTGTCTGTCTTGCTCGCTCCTCTTATCTGCCTTGCTCTATTTATTATAGAATGACTCTCAGGAGACTTGTAATCTTTTAAGATTGTCATTTTGACTTTTGACAATTTAAAGCTTGCACCATCAAAAAGCCAGTTCATTTTTAAAGCGACTTTAAGACTGCTGTTTCCTCCTTCTGTTTGTGAGATCATTGTTTATATTTAATTCCTATCCATTTTAGACTCAAATCCTTTCACAGATTGGGGTTAAAACATCCCTTGATTTATGGGACACATCCATTTGCTGGGCATTAACCAAAGCAAGGGCCAGCAACTTAAAAAATGCATCTTTTTCAGCTCAGAAGATTCTCAATGACCCAAGTCATTCTCAGATTAGAAGAAAAAAACAATAACAACAAAAAACAGGTCCTGGGGGACAAAAGGAATGCTAATTTTGGCCATTGCCAGAGAAGGAACGCTAGGTGCCTAGTCTGGTACACAAATCAACGCTGTCCACTCTTTCTGCTCCCATTTAGTTTATTTTGAATATAACTAATTATGGCTGTCATATGGCGGAACTAGCTGTTGTGGATTTATGGGTTCAATAAGGAATGCCTAGGTTACTTTTCATGGATTTAAATATTTTTGCAGGGCAGGCATGGTGGTCCTTGCCTGTAATCAGGCTGAGGCAGTAAGACTAAAAATTGAAATCTAGTTTCAGCATCTTAGGAATAATGTCTGAAAACAGAAAAGGCTGTGGCTGTAGAGTGGTTAAGTGTCCTGTTGAATCCACAGCTCCCTCCCAAATATTTTGTAGAAACCAACAACTCACTTGCATCGGTAATAGAAACCTCACCCTCAGGTCCTGCTGACAGTATCATTTTTTTGAAAGATTATCAAAAATGCACATAAGTGGAGCTGGGGCACGGATTCAAACCCTAGCACCACGTACGCAGCATAAGCCACATGAAAAAACTAAAATTCTCTTTAAAATAAAAAAAAGGGCACAATAATTACACCTATGTAGAGGACTGTGACCAACAGTACTTGTGGAGAGTACAACAGCAAAAGTATCAAAGCTCTCATTTGAGATTTGAGTGGCTCTGAAAAGAGCCTTTGGGTTTTACGTACGCAGTGCTCGTAGTACCGCTTACTTGGAGCTGGTGTACTTGGTGACCGCCTTGGTGCCCTCCGACACCGCGTGCTTGGCCAGCTCCCCGGGAAGCAGCAGGCGCACGGCCGTCTGGATCTCCCGGGAAGTGATGGTCGAGCGCTTGTTATAGTGAGCCAGACGCGAAGCCTCGCCCGCGATGCGCTCGAAAATGTCGTTGACGAACGAGTTCATGATGCCCATGGCCTTGGACGAGATGCCGGTGTCGGGGTGCACCTGCTTGAGCACCTTGTACACGTAGACGGAGTAGCTCTCCTTGCGGCTGCGCTTGCGCTTCTTGCCGTCCTTCTTCTGCGCCTTGGTCACGGCTTTCTTGGAGCCCTTCTTCGGGGCCGGAGCGGACTTCGCTGGCTCAGGCATCTCGCACAATAGTCTAGACAAGAACTAGAACTGGGTGTTTTACAGTGAAGGCCTATTTTTGTAGATTGTCTATGCAAATGAGGTATAATCTCTCTCCATCCCTGATTGGACCAAATTAACCAATAGAAGGATATATGCAAATAAACAAAATTTCAATGTATTCAATAAACTTTCCTTTCAAATATTTAAAAATTAATGCAGTTCCAGTAGTATGTAGCTATCTACTGCGTCTCCTTAGACCCAGGTCTGAACATGAACAAAAGCCAGACATAATTCATAGGCTCAAGTCTTGTGTGATGATCGAAGCTGGCAGTAATCTTAAATTTTTTCAAGCAAAAAAGGGTCCGCACTTTAACAGTGCTGATTTTAAAGTTCTTAATAGCGTTTCAGGAATTGATGCAACGTTCGAAGGCTCTCAAGAGTGAAATAAAATGCTTGCATTCCTGGAAGGTTTTTGGAAAGTATGAATTTTGAACAAAGATTAAAGGACAAAACGCGTGGATCAAACATTTTCAAATACGCACTTGTTGAAATCTCTCAGCACTGAACCTTAACTTTCACCTCTTCCAATTTACTCCCAGAAGAGGGTTAAAATAAGGTTGAGGTACGTAATACAGGCACAGAACACAGTAAAGGACAGTAATACAATGGGGATATTGAACGCATTTTCATAGGTCGGAATTGTATAAATGAAGACTTGCTAGCCAATCACAAGGCTGATCGAATTAGGCAATTCACGGCGCGGCATTTGAACATTCCGACCAATCAGGAGAAGTTTGCCTTTATAAATAGGAAGAGAAAGAATTTTGTGTACAGTTGCAAGTTTGTTTCCTTATGGCTCGGACCAAGCAGACTGCACGTAAGTCCACCGGCGGTAAGGCGCCGCGCAAGCAGCTGGCCACCAAGGCTGCTCGCAAGAGCGCGCCTGCCACTGGCGGAGTCAAGAAGCCTCACCGCTACCGTCCCGGCACCGTGGCGCTACGCGAGATCCGCCGCTACCAGAAATCGACCGAGCTGCTGATCCGGAAGCTTCCGTTCCAGCGGCTGGTGCGCGAAATCGCGCAGGACTTCAAGACCGACCTGCGCTTCCAGAGCTCGGCGGTGATGGCGCTGCAGGAGGCGAGCGAGGCGTACCTGGTGGGGCTGTTTGAGGACACCAACCTGTGCGCCATTCACGCCAAGCGCGTTACCATTATGCCCAAGGACATCCAGCTGGCGCGCCGCATCCGCGGAGAAAGGGCTTAAGCTCTTTTAAAAGTGTTTGCAAACCCAAAGGCTCTTTTCAGAGCCACTTCCATTTTCGCTGAAAAGAGCTGTTCTGTTAAATGCTGTTAACGGCGTTTTAGGTTGTTGCACTTCTTTAGTCCACACTGCTGCTAACTGTCCCTCTTACCCTGGTCCTTTTGGCTATGACTTTCATCTTGGGAAGTTGCTCACGCTGAAAAAGCCTGTCCTACAGTTACCTCAATACGTAAAAGAACCACGTGTATGTGTTACTAATGCTATGTTCATGTCTTACTGCTTATTTTGCCAGATAGATGTCATTTTAAATACAGCTCATTAAGCATCTTCGGTGACAGGGATTTAACACAGATGTTCCGCTGAGCCACAACCCCAGTCCCTTTTGATATTTTCTCAGGGTTTCGGAAATTGCTGAGGCTGGCTTCGAACTCGTGATCCTCCAATTTCAGCCTACCAAGATGCTGGGGTTACAAGGGTGCGCCACTGCACCTGGCTCGAAATCGGTTTTTGAGACTAAAACATACCTAAAGGTTAAGAACAGTCACGCAGAGTATAAACTGGAAATTTGGCTTCTCCGCATGAATTCCTTTGTTGGGATTTGGCCTTGTTTCCACTTGAGCATTACGAATGATCCAATAGCACATATTAAACGAATAAATTTTTAAACATGTAGAAGAAGCAAAATATTTCTTTGCTACTTGACAGGTTTAGTGATTCTTTAAATGCCAGTCTCCCAGTGGTTTCTTTGTCCTTGGCTTTTTCAAAAACGGGGCGGGGCCTCAAAGTATTTTCCCGCCTTTTCAGGTCCTTAGGTTTCCAAACAGGTCCGCTGCGTTCCTATATAAGACCTTGAAGTAGTACTGTTCTCGTATTTCGTCTCCTCTAAAATGTCAGGCCGCGGGAAGGGAGGTAAAGGCTTGGGCAAGGGCGGCGCCAAGCGCCATCGCAAGGTGCTGCGCGACAACATCCAGGGCATCACCAAGCCCGCCATCCGCCGCCTGGCCCGCCGCGGCGGCGTCAAGCGCATCTCGGGGCTCATCTACGAGGAGACCCGCGGGGTGCTCAAGGTCTTCCTGGAGAACGTGATCCGCGACGCCGTCACCTACACGGAGCACGCCAAGCGCAAGACGGTCACTGCCATGG
>PVKS010040893.1:0-16337 GCA_004027875.1 Aplodontia rufa
AGTACTGGGTAATTTCAGCACACTTCTCTCACAAATAGGTCATCCAGACATAAACTTAGTGAAAACTCTTCAGACCAAAAATGTATTTTCAATCAAATGGACTTAACATACATCCACAGAATATTTCATCCAACAACCAAATTCACTTTCTTCTCAAATGGTCATGGAACCCTTTCCAAAACAGACCATATTTTAGGCCATAAAGCATCTCTTACCAAATACATACACACACAAAATGATATAATTCCTTGTACCTTATAGGATCATCTTGGAATTAAATTAGATATTAACAACAAGAAAAACTACAGAAACTATATAAACACACAGAGATGAACAATACACTTTTGAATGATGAATGGGTGATAGAGGATATCAAGGGATAAACTAAAAATTCCTTAGTGTCAAATGAGAATAGTAATAAGACATACTAGAACCTCTGGAACTCTATGAAGGAGGATCTAAAGGAAATTTTATAAGTATGAGTGGCTACATAGAAGATTAGAAAGATCTCAGATACACAACCTAATGATATATCTTAAGGCTCTAAAAGAAGTATGAACTGTTTCCAAACTAGTAGAAGGAAGAAAATGATTAAGATCAATGAAATATATGACAAAAACCACAAATAAGTGAAGCACAGTGTTGGTTCTCGGAAAAGATAGAGTTGATAAATTTCAGCCAAACTAACCAAAAGGAGAAGGGAAAAGACCAAAAGAGATAAAATTAGAGATGAAAAAGGAGATATCACCACAGACATCACAGAAATCCAGAGGATAATTAGGGACTATTTTGAAAACTTGTACTCCACTAAATTGGAAAATCTAGAAGAGATTAATACATTTCTAGACACATTGGGTGTGCCAAAATTGAGCCAAGAGGATATAGAAAATTTAAACAGACCCTTAACAAGGAATGAAAAAGGTTTTCATTGATGAAAACAGCTAGATGAATTCTCAGCTAAAATCTACCAAACCTTTAAAGAAGAACTAATGCCAGTGCTCCTCAAATTATTCCATAAAATAGAAAGGAGTGGAACACTTCCAAATTTATTCTATGAAACTGATATCTCCCTGGTACCAAAAACAGATAAGGACACATTAACAAAAGAAAACTTCAGACCAATGTCCCTGATAGGCATAAATAAAAAAAGTCCTAACTAAAATACTAGCAAATAATATTCAACAATATACCAAGAAGATCATATACCATGAATAAATTGACCTCATTCCATGTATGCAAGGATCATTCATTTATAACAAATCAATAAATGTAGTTCAACACATAAAAAAAATTTAGGTCACAAATCACATAGTCATTTCAGTAGATGCAGAAAGAGCCTTTGACAAAATTCAATATCCATTCATTATAAAAACACTGAAGGAGGGCTGGAGCAGTGGCTCAGAGGTTTCAGCATTTGCCTGGCAAGCATGAGGACCAGGGTTCAAACCCCAGCACCATGTATACAACTAAGTGATGGAGCAACTAAGGCCATGTGAAAAACTAAATAAAGTTGTTTTTCTCTTTCTCTGTCTCTCTCACTGTCCCTCTCTCTTAAAAAAAAAACACTGAAGGAACTAGTGATATAAGGAACTTATCTCAGCATCAAAAAGCTACATATGACAAACCCAAAGCCAACATCATAGTAAATGGGGAAAAACTGAAAGCATTTCCTTTAAAATCTGGATAAGATGAGGATGTCCACTCTCAACACTCCTATTCAATGTAGTGCTTGAAATTCTAGCCAGACCAATTAGGCAAGAGCAGGAAATAAAAGGGATAAAAATAGGAAAGTAAAAAGTGAAATTATCACTATTTTTAGATGATATAATCCTACAATTAAAAGATCAAAAAAGCTCCACCAGAATACTGCTAGATAATAAACAGATTCAGCAAAGTAGAAGGATACAAAGTCAATATTCAAAAATTAATAATTTTCCCATATAGCAATAATGAATTCACTGAAAAAGAAATCAGAAAATAATCCCAATAACAATAGCCTAAAAAAATAAAAATAAAAGAAAGAAATTTTTAAAAATACCTAGGAATAAATCTAACCAAGGAATGAAAGACCTCTACAATGAAAGCTATAAAACACTAAAGAAAGAAATTGAAGATGACTTTTGAAAGTGAAAAGATCTCCCTTGTTCTCAGATAGGAAGAATTAATATTGTCAAAATAATCATACAATGAAAAATGTTATACAGATTTAATGCAATCCTCATCAAAATACCAATGATATTTTCTGTAGCACTAGAAAAAACAGTCCTAAAATTCATCTGGAAGAATAAGAGACTCAGAGTAACTAAAGCAATTCTGAGCAAGAACAGTGAAGTTATAGGCATCACAATAACATATCTCAAAGTATACTTCAGAGCTGGCGTAACAAAAACTGCATGGTATTGGCATAAAAATAGAACAGAATGGAACAGAATAGAAGACACAGAGACAAACCCATACAAAATATAATCATGTGATCCTTGACAAAGGCACCAATACCACATTGGAGAAAAGAGTCTTTTTAGCAAACAGAGCTGAGAAAACTGGTTATCCATATGTAGAAGAATGAGGATGGATTCTTGTCTCTGACCTAGCACAGAAGTTAACTCAAAATGGATCAGGTACCAAGGGATTTGAATAGAATCTCTACAACTCCTAGAAGAAAATGTACAGTCAACACTCCAACATATAGGTCAGGCATAACTTTCAGAAACCCTAAAGCTCAGGAAATAATACCAAGAACAGATAAATTGAATAACCTCAAATTAAAAAGCTTCTGCACAGCAAAGGAAACAATTGAGAATGTGAAGACAGAATCTATAAAATGGGAGAAAATCTTTGCTATCCACTCTTTTGACACTGCATTAGTAACCAGAATATATAGGAACTCAAAAAACTTATCACCAAAACAAAACAAAGAAACTAAATAGCCCAATCAATAGGTGAGCAAATGAACTAGACAGACATGTCTCAAGAAATAAAAATAGCCAACATATGCATGAAAAAAAAGTTTGACATCTTTAACAGTAAGGGAAATTGAAATAAAAAAGCTTCACTGAGATTTCATCTCATTCCAGTCAGAAAGGTAGTCATCAATAATATAAACAATAAAAAATGCTAGAGAGGTTCAGGGGATGTGGCTCAGTATTAGAGTACTTGCCTGGTATGCAAGTACCAGGCCCTGGGTTTGATCTCCAGCATGGGAAAAAAAATACTAGAGAGGATGAGGATGTGAAGAAAAAGGAACACTTTTACATTGTTGGTGGGATTGTAAATTAGTACAACCATTATGGAAATCAGTATGGAGGTTCCTTGAAAGAGTAGAAATGGAACCACCATCTGACCCAGTTATACCTCTCCTTGGTATTTATTTTAAAGAATTAAAGGCAGTAATACATGCATACCAATGTTCATAGCAGCACAATTCACACTAGCCAAACTGTGGAACCAGCCTCGGAGTCCATCAAAACAATGGATAAAGAAAATGGAGTTTTATTCATCCATAAAAAGAAATAAAATTATGTCATTTGCAGAAAAATGGATGGAACTTGAGAGCATTACATTAAATAAAATAAGTCAAACTCAGAAAGTCATGGGCTGCATGTTTTCTCTCATATAGTAGAAGCCAGAGAGAAAAACAGGAATTGAAAAGGTTGGTGGGGGGAGTTCTCATGGAATAGAATGGAGACCAGTAGAGTAGAGGAAGGGGATCTAGGGTAGGGAGGAGGGGTTGGATGGAGAGATACTGGGAAATATTGGCCAAATGATATTGTTATATGTGTGCATATATGAATATGTAGCTATGGATCCCACTTATGTATAATTTTAATGCATCAATAAATATATGGAAAAAAATTAGAAAATGAATCTCATCTGTAATCAAGTTCCATTTCTCTACTCCTCAAATAATTTTTCAATCTGCCCCTTCATCAGTATCTATCATTTCATGGCTTAATTCACATCCACAATACTCTAACTTGATTAGTGCAGTTTCTTCCAAATAGGTCTTGGTTTACTCCCATATAAACCACCCTGACACATTACTCATTCCGATGCTTAAGAAACTACACGTGTGTGCGCGCGCGCATGCGTGCGTGCGTGTGTGTGTTTTAGTTGGGGTCTGGTTATGTTATCTAGGCTATCTAGGCTTGCCTTTAACCCTGTATCCTTCTGCTCAGCTTCCCAAGTTGCTGAGATTTCAGGTATGTACCACTACACCTGGCTTATACATTTAAAAAGTGTTATAATAGGGCTGGGGATGTAGCCCAAAGATAGAGTGCACAGAGCTTTGGGCTCAATCCCTAGTGCTGAAAAACAGATGCTATAAGATGCTATAATCATTTAACAAATATTTTCTGAGTGTTTTCTGGGCCAGATATTTTTCTAGGTACTGGGATGTAGTAATGGAATAAATGGTCAAAAAAATCCTGCCCTTGGGGAGCTTATTTCTGTAATAGTCATTATTGACATTATTATCTATGTTCATCTTTGTATTTTATTACAAATTTTGGCAGAGAAGAAGTGATGATGATGGTGGTACCTTTAATTTTCTTGACATCTATGATGGGTCTGCCATTACCCTAACCTCTTTACGTATAAATTATGTTACAGTGACTTGCATAGGATCTTTTATTAGCAGATTTTACGCATGAGGAAGTTGAGACTGAGTTTAAGTCCAATATTAGAGAATTTAAAAAAAGTTTCAGAGGCAAGATTTGAATCCAGCACTTTTCCCACCAAGACCTTAGCTCCCAGATTACCAATTCTCTTAGATATTCAAAGAGTTTTTGAGAACCCTATAGAAGCTTTTTGCAAAGCTACAAAAATGTGCTTATAACATGATAACTTTGTGTACTTGTTTACCTTTAGCAATGGTTTGCTCTCCAGGGGACATTTGGCAGTGTTTGGAGGCATTTTTGCTGGTCATGACTTCAGAAGAGAAGGAATGCTACTTGGTCTCCAGTGAGTGGAGGTCAAGGTGTCTTAGCCTGCTTAGACTGCTGTAACAAATTACCCTAGACAAAACAGCTTATAACAAGAGGAATTTATTCTTCACAGTTCTGGAGACTGGGAAGTCCAAAGTCAAGGTGCCAGCAAATTGGGTGTCTAATGAGGATTCAATTGCTGCTTCACAGCTAGTACTTTCTAGATGTTTGCTCACTTGGTGGAAGGGTAAACAATTCCCAACAGCTCCAGTTAGGGTGTAACTAACAGTAGAAGGAGGAGGGAGGCCCTGGATTCAATGGGGGGTGGGGATGGGGGGCGTTAGGGGGTATTTGTGAGGATTTCTTTTCTTTGTGAACCCATACATACTCAGCAAGCATTCAACCACTGAGCACATGCCCAGCCCTCTTTAGGCCTTTTTATGAGAGCTCGAACACCATGAACAGGAGAGCTCTTTCTACCAAGCCACATTTCCTCTCACCTCTTCAAGAGCTGCTACCTAATCCTCAGCACTGGAAAAAACAAAAACAAAACAACAACAAACAAAACAAAAAACTGCTCCCATCCCATCTCATCCAAAAGAACTTACAAAAAGAATATTTTCTTTCTTGCTCTTTTTCCCCCCCAGTACTGAGGATTGAATCCAGAGGCTTGCTCGTGCTATGCAAGTGCTCTACCACTGAGCTACATCTCATCCGTTTTTATTTTGTGACAGGGCCTCAAACTTGCACTCCTTCTGCCTTAGTCTCCTAAGTAGTTTGAATTACAGGTATTTGCCACTGTGTCAGACTGCAAAGAACTTTTATTGACCAATTTTAAGGGAAAAATAATAGAATACACCTTCTACTTTGTCATGTGATTTATATTTTTATTTTAAACCATGTAGAGGGATTATGAAGGCCAGGAGAGTTCTTGGGACTTAGTAGGAAAACATGATATAATGTTGTTGAGACCAATATCCAGACTGAAATCAAACACAGATTATTTAGCTAGGTATGACGGTACACACTTGTAATCCCAGTGACTCAACACCTAAGGCAAGAAGACTGCAAGTTTGAGGAGAGTCTGGTCAATTTAGTCTCACTGTCTCAAAATAAAATAAAATAAAATAAAATAAAATAAAATAAAATAAAATAAAATAAAAAGGATAGAGATGTAGCTCAGTAGAACCCTTGGGTTCCATCCTTAGTCGTGACTAAAACAAAAAATAAAAACGAAAAATCCACCAGAAGCAACTGCTTCATAATCACAGACTGGATATCTGTCCAGCTGGTGACTTTCCAAACGGCTACCAGGATAACCACTTGTCAGAATGCATGACTCAGAGCAGACACATCCCTTCCACCAATAACTCATTTTAAAGAATGTTAAGTTTCAGTGACCTTTGGCATCAGTTTTATATACGAAGAACAGAACATGAATACTATTTTTAAATTATGTAGAAGAGTTAGATTTGATGTGTAAGTTAATGTTTCTATAAACAATTGAGTACTTAAAACTTGAAAGGATATGTATTTAAGAGGTAATCAACTTATATTTGGTTTTCCCTAAAAATCCATTACTAAATTGAAATTGAAGGATGGTGGGGAATATCTTTAAAATATAACCAGATTTTATTTCAGTGTTTAAGGAATACATTCATTCAGAAACTAAAGAACGGAAAAACAAGGGTCTAATTTTTCTTAAAGTACATACAACTGCCTCATTATGTGTCAGCATTTCTCAACTTCAGCACTACTCTGTGCTAGATAATTCTTTGTTGAAGAGGTCTGTTTCCTGTGTGTGATCAGAATATTTGATTCCTCCCCTCACCCACCAAATACAAATGTAGGTTGAAAACTGATTCTCAATGCAATAGAACTAAGGACCTTTAACCTTTAGGAAGTGACTAGGTCATGAAATCTCCTTCAAGTGGTCCTCCTGGCAGCCATTTGAAAGTGGTCAACTGGGACAGATATCTGGTTTGTAACTGTAGAACAGTCATTCTTTATGGGGAGACTGAATGATGTATATTTGATTCCAATCTGTGATATTGGTCTAAACAGAATCATGTTTTCCTATTAAGTTCTACGAATTTTTTTCAGCCTTCCTAATCCCACTTCATGATCTATTGAAAGTCAAAATATAAATTTATATGACAAAATAAAAGTCATATTCACTTGATGGACCTCCCCAAAAGTCCTTTCAGGTAGGATAGGAGCAACTCTTGAAGAGGTGAACCTATTTATTAGACTTGGTTTAAAGAGCTTCCCTGCTCATCAGAGGCCTAGAATTTGTTTACGAAAGAGTGTACTTCTTGACAGATGTTAAAATCAATAGTTTTTAGCGTGTCTGCATAAAAGAATGTACACTTTCTTAGTTCAGCATAAATTTCAGCTCAAAGACCAAGCCTGGTGGTTGCTTTACCCTATTTCATAATGCTTTAAGCAGTGAAGTACTTATGCTCAGTTTACATAAAAATTTTGATAAGACAACTGGATTTTTTCCTGGGATTTTTTTTCCTCTGAATTATCTTTCAAAAATTTAAAGGAGGTCTTTGTACATAAAGTTGGAGATAAAGTCATGATCTTTCTTAGAGTTTTTATTACATGCTCACTATTCTTACCTGCTCTTGTTACTAATGAGAACTAGACAGGAAAATCTTGGCCAAGTGACCGATATGACCATTGGCTCACTGAAACGTTTCAGTTAAAGACAAGCATCTTGGTCCCTCTATGGGGGAACACAGTGAACATTCAGGGTTAAATACGACACCTATAATTAGAAAGATCTATGGTTTTACCATAGCAATTATAAGGATGAGGCAATTTTGGGCGTGTTGAAAAGGCAGCAATTAATTAAAACTTTTCCGTGTTTATGCTTCAGTGAACTCTTTATGTTATGTCGTAAGAAACGCCTGTTATCAGGCCTCAGATCCTAAGGGGTTAATGTGCCACGTTAAGGTCACAGGATTACAAACTCTAAATCCCAGCTCCTTCTCTCTTTTAGGACTCTAACCCGAGCCCCCTCGGTAGGCAAGCTCTCCGCCCCTCTCCTGCATCTCTACTCTTAACGTCCAGCCTCTTACATCACCTCCCTGGGATCCAAGCGGCTTTGAACAAAGGAGGACAGTCTGTGAACAGCCAGGATTTAAGGAATCAGGTTTCAAGTACTAAGAAAAAGTGGAAGGATTGAGATTAGATTAGGCGAGGTGTGAAAAGGGATACTGGCAGGTGAAGCGCCGGAAAGTTACAACTTGGGTTATTTTTTAACTGCCGTCCTACAAGCGGACGCGGTGTAGGTGTCTCACTCGCGAACTTGTAAATGAACTTCAGGTTCTCTTCGCAGAGTCGACTCCCGGAGCCCGGAACCTGGCGGCGGTTCAACGACCCCGCCCTCGGAGTCCCAGGGGGCGTCTTCTGGAGAGGCTGATTGTCTGGGGCGAAGGCGCAGGGAAAGCAGGGACGCGGAAGGGCGAGGGCCGCGGGCCCCGAAAGCACACAGAAAGCGGCCCTGATCCCCGCGGGTGGAAACTTCCCAGGCCGCGAGCAGAGCGGGAGGGGGCGGCGGGACTGCAGGGCGGCGGTTCCCCTCGCCGAGCAGCGAACCGCGCGCGCGAGGCTCCGGGCGCACTGCGAGCGCGGCGGCCGCCGCCTCCTCCTCTCCCCGCCTCCGCTGGCGCTGCCTCCTCCCTCCGCCCGGCTCGGCCTCCCTAGCACCCTCCCTCGTGGCTGGCTCCGGCGGCGGCAGCGGGCGGGGAGGGCGTGCGCCGGCCGAGCGGTGTCGGCGGCGAGGCAAGGGAAGTTTCAAGTGGAAGGTCGTCCGCCGGCCGGCGCGTCCTCCCGCTCTCCTCCGGCAGCATCATGGCGGAGCCGAGCGGCTCTCCCGTGCACGTCCAGCCTCCCCAGCAGGCGGCCCCGGTGACAGCGGCGGCTCCTGCAGCCGCGACAGCAGCGCCCGCCCCGGCGGCGCCCGCGGCCCCGGCGCCGACTCCGGCCCCGGCGGCACAGGCCGTGGGCTGGCCCATCTGCCGGGACGCTTACGAGCTGCAGGAGGTTATCGGTCAGTGCGGCAGGCGCGGCGGGGCCGGCTCAGGCCGGGCGGCGGGGCTGGGCGGGAGGTGCGGTGGTGGGCTGGAATGGGTGCGGGATGCTGGGCTCGCCTGCGTGCACGCCCGGGAGGCAGAGGGGCCGGCTTCGGGGCCTACTGGCCTTAACAGTTTTTTTTTTTAAATTTATTTGTTCGTTCTCCAAGCGCTGGTGCTGCAGGAGGCGGCGCGGCGGATGTGACTCGCACTGCAGACGAGCCGCATGCTGCAAACTTTTATCTCCTGGATCGCTGGGGCGGCAGAGCTGGCACCCGGCAACGCCGCCGCATCTCCCTCCCCCGCCGCGAGCGCGGGGGCCGCAGCTGGTGGCCCACGGCCACGCGAGCAGACAGCCGCGGGTGGGGTGGGATTGCGAGGACGCCGCCCTGGGCTTCCAGCGCCCCCGCGCCGCGTCCCGCGTCCTCGGAGACTCTGTGGGCTCAGCCGCGCCTCTGCCTCGCGTCAGGACCCTTTCGCCGCGAGTAATAGGGCCACGTAGAAGCCGCGGAGGCCCCGGTTCTTTCCGAGGCCCGGGAGGATGCTAGCCTTCCTCCCTGACAACCGTCACTCCACGCCCGCCCTGCAGCCCGACTCTTCGCGGCGCGCAGCGCCCCCGGGTACCCGCCTCCTTCGGTGCCGGGGCGCGCAGCCTGCCGCCTAGCTCGGCCGCCAGGGGAGAGCGGGCGCTCTGGCTTCCTGCCCCGCACCGGGCCGATGCTTCCCTCTGGTCCAGGGCCGATCTGCTTCAGTGGAACCCTAGGCTGCCTGATCCCTGCCTTTCGATGTCTTCTAGTGGCTCACAAATATCACCTTATCTTTTATTTTTAAATGCCTGGCAAAGTCCAACGGCAAGAAGCGCCGGCTTTACTTTTCCTTGGGCCAAGTAAGGAAGGACCAGGAGATTTTTGTTGTCCCTTCCCTTAGAACATTCCCTATTGGATCATTCAGTTTAGTCTTGTTGCTTAGAGAAGCCTCTGGGTAAAGGGTAAAGTGGGCTCTCAGCTTCTAAGCTTTTTGACTAAGATGGAATAGTGCTGTCCCATAATCTTGATATTTAAGGATGGTGATAAAAAAAGGAATTCAGGGTATCTACGTTAAATATTTTTTCAGCCTTTTAGTTAAATGTTTTAGTTCTCCACTTCCCCCTTTAAAAATGGTTAAAGGAATTTCATCAGGTGTTTAAATGAGCCATTTTTGCCTGTTATTGTGTGAATGAAACTCAAATAGTTATGTATTTATTTTATAGATCTCATTTATTTCATAAATCTATGAAATAATACATCTCATATATGCATATATATGATATATATGTGTATATATGTATATGTATGTGTGTGTATATATGTATGTATGTATATATAAAAATGTAAGAATGCTGGGTAAGACAATAACCAGTGATATAAAAGATCTATCTGGGTATCCAAAGAATTTTGTCTACAAAATGCCTAAACAGGTTATCTGGAACTTTTGTAACTTTTGGCCAAAGATTCTTAAGGGATGAATATTCATGTCACTGCCTAAATTAAATAGCTTCAGGTGCATCTCAAAGCCCCTTTTGCCTGGCTTATAAGCCCCTTCACCCTTAACTTGTGTGCTTACTCCTATATTCTTCTAGTGATTGTACAGGAACCCTCTGGCTCCTGCAACACCTTCATTCTTGCCACTTCTGCAGCCTTTTACCTCCTCTGAGGGCTTGTCTTTAAATTTTTATTTTATTTTTTCTGAAAACTGAATCCAAGGAGTGCTAAGTGCTGAACTACACGTCAAGCCACAAGTGCTTTTGTGACATGAGTCTCGCTCAGCTTTCAACTCCAAAGTGAATATCTTCTGAGAAGCCTCTGCTTGTTGCTTGTCCCTGGGCAAAGTATGGTTGCTCCCTGCCCTGTCCCTGCTTTTCATATACCTCATAGCATGTAACCCCAAAGTTTTTATTTGCTCAAAAAACTCTGAAGGGCTATTGAGTCCCTAGCATTGTACTAGTTGCTGACAGTAGAGAAATTAATAAATTATGGGCCCTGCCCTCAGGGACTTCAGGAGTTATTAGGTGAGGACGGTAAAGGATTCTGTAGAATTAGAAGAGTGAGCGCTGGGAAAGCCCAGAGGGGAGAGAGTGACCGCTACAGAGAGACAGGAAGCAGGGTACTCCTCAGAGGGGGCCATGTTTGAGCTAGGTCATGAGTCTGAGTGAGTTTATAAGGTGCTTAATTATTTCTGTTGCTACTTTCCCTAACCAGTTGTAAATTCGAGTGTCTTATTTATACCTCTGTCCCTGACATGTAGAGGTAGGTCCAGAAGTTGATTGATGGAAAACCTCAGTTTTCCATAGGATCTGAACCAGAATTTACATATACTCAATTTATATGCTTATTTTGTTAATCATTAGAGTTAAAATGCAAACTTTGTCTTTTGAAGACAGTATTCTGAGTTGGCTGCTTGTGAGCTAATGAATAAAATCTTAATGTAAGTGGGATTAATTGCAGGGCCTGTTTCTGTCTGTAGTAATAGCATTGTTAATCATGGTTGATGAAATTAGTGAAGAAAATTTACAGGAAGAATTTGAGAACAGAAAGACCTGCTTATTCTATTTTTTCACATCATGTTGTGGGAAGGACTTGTCTTCATTTTAAATTTATCTTGTATTTTCCCATCTAAAAGAGGTGGCCTGTGTGGTCCTGCTATTGAAAAATCAAATTGTTGGAGTGGGATTTTGGACGGGTTTAACATTTATAGGGAATTACCAACCCGTTTCCATTTAGTGTGTAATGCTATTTGAGTAAACCTGTGGTTAAGCACTTTTACTGAAACATTACATTCAAGAAGTTAGTAGTTCAAACACTGAACTGGTTTCCACATGAAAGCTAAGTTGACAGCCTTTGCCTCTGCCCACCATAAGGCATGTGTCATATGATAAGACTCCAGCAGTGTGAACTGTGACCAGCAGGAGGCTTGAATGTGCCTGAGCAGGAAAGCCCAGGGAGGCCTGGTCTTTTAACTTTGCTGGATGGCACAGGAGCACTGAGCACTTTTTCTTACATTCCTCTTTTTTTTTTTTTTTAAAGAGAGGGACAGTAAGATAGAGAGAATCAATTTTATTTAGTTTTTCATGTGGTTTTCCTTGCTCCAACACTTCTTTGTGTACGTGGTGTTGGGGTTTGAACGTGTTGGGGTTTTTTGGCTCATGTGAAGCAAGCGCTATAACCTCTGAGCCTCCGCTCTAGCCCCCCTTCATTCCTCTTTTATTTATTTATTTATTTTTTCTTAGTGCATTATAGTTTTACATAATGTTGGGATTAGTTGTCATATATTCCTAGATGCACACAATTCACCAATACAATTTATTCAATATCCCCCCCAACTAATTCTTTTTTTTTTTATTTTTGAGCAACCTTACAAGATTTTAACAAAATAATATAAAATGTGTATAAAATGTGTATACCTTCATTCCTCTTGATCAAAAGTTGGGGCCCAAGTTCTAGGAGAAAATAGGATTACTAAAATATACATAGCAGGTTCACCTTTTTTTTTGACATCTGTTTTTGAAAAATAAAACAGAATTTTTTAAGTCTAAAAATAAAGTTTACTTTTTGTTGCATTGTTGTTCTTTTGTTGTAAAAGAGCAGTGGAGAAATTATAATGCTCCTAGGAGTAAAATGGTTCAGAAGTTTACTTAGGGGGTTAAAATGTGAAATTATTTAATTCCTTTGTCAGCTAATGTGCTTGTGTTAGTAGATTTGAAATATTCCCGTGTCCTATACAAGTAACTATTTTAAAGACTTTCTATTTGTTTATATTTGTTTCCTTCATTAATCTTTGCTTTTTGCCTCTCCTCTCAACCCACTCCCAAATTCTTTATGTAGAAGTGTAAGGGACACTGTGCCAGTTGAAAAATCATTTTGGTGGTGCTATTGATAATATCACCTTTAAATAAATAATAAATAATAAATGAGGAATTATGTAAATTATGTAGATCATTATGTAAATGTTGACTTGGGCATCTGCAGGAGAATGGAACAGTCTCAATGAACTTGTCCTTTGAAGAGTTCAGTCTTTGCAGTATTTTTTTTTTTTTGTATTTGAATCTGGTAAGTCCAGAAGTACTGCTATCTTTATTTTCTCCTGAGAAACTCTAAACAGACTCTTGATGCAAAATGTTTGATTTTTCTAAGTATGTGTGCGTGCGTGTATGTTTCCCAGGTGAACCTTTCTTTTTAAAATTTTTTTTTGGTTGTAGGCGGACGCAGTACCTTTATTTAATTAATTTATTTTTATGCAGTGCAGAGGGTCACACCCAGTGCCTTACACATGCTAGGCAAGTGCTCTACCACTGAGCCATGACCCCAGCCTGAGCCTTTCTCTAGTTTTTTTTGTGCTTGTTTTTTCCAGCATTGCTTCATTTTTGTCCTATGTGGTCATTTAGAATGATCTACAAGTAACAATTTGCCATCTTAGTCCACAAAAAGAGCTGATTCCTAGACCGGCAGCCTGGTTTGATAAAGGGTTGCTCTTCAGGTGCATTTCCCTAGATGCCTGTAATAGGACCTGTGGTCAGGTCTTAAAGGAGCAACAGCCTCTGCTAAAATGTAACTTGCAGATAGCACAGGCTTTTTCTACTTTGCTCTGGGCTCAGAGCTTCTGGGGGACTTTGGTGATTTAAGGCTTAGAGCTGGTCCAAGACGCACTTTGAATATGACACTGGTGACAGTTGGGTATCTGGGGAAGCTGGAGCACTGAGTGTGTATTCTGGTCTTCTATACAAGCAAGGCTGCCTTGCTGCTTTTTGGTCCTTTGATTTTGATTAGTTTGACTTTTTTTTTTTTTTTAATAATTAAAGACATCTGCCGAAGACAGGGCTTTGATTTTAATAATTTCACTTTTTAAAATGATATATTAAGAGAAAAATGCTCATTTTGCTTTTTTTTGTGATAAAATATATATCACAAAATTTTCACCATTTTAACATTTTAAAAAATTTCTTTCCCCTGTGGTGTTGAGGATTCAGGGCCCCAAGAATGCTATGCAAGTGTACTTCCACTGAGCCATACCCCAAACCTCCCATTTTGACCTTTTTAAAGTATACAATTTGGTGACATTTATTATAGTCTCAGTTGAAGTGCTCTTTGAATATGCTGTTGAAACTCTTAGTGCTCTTTGAATATGCTGTTCAAATTCTTAAATTTCGGCTTTTGGCTCAAAGCATAAAATCTGGGGGTAAAAAGAAACTTATGGAAGAGTGACTGAAATCCTTGCTTTGTTGATGCATTTGTGACTGATAATATACATTTCCCCTGGCTCTTCTGGTTTATTTTACTTTGCACTTTTGGATGGTGTTTGAAAATAAATCACAGCAGTGCCAGCCCTAGAGTCAGATGGTCTGGTGTGTTTCATGTCCTGCCATGGTGCTCACTGGTATTTTTGACCTTTAACAAATTACTTAGATGTGTCTGCACTCAGTTTCCTCATTGGTAACATGAAGGTGATAAAAATAGGGTTGCAGGGATGAAGAGAATGTTAAGCACTTATAATACTCCTTGGCACAGGGCATATTCTCAATTAGTCTTAGCCATAGCTATTATAAACTCCATTTGCTAATCAGATTCAAGTTATCAGGAAAGAACACAGCCCTGTCTTTGGCAAGACTTTGAAGTGACTTGAAGAATTTCTCTGCTTGGTTTCTGTCAGGGAAGGAAGGAGGAGGGAGAGGTTGCCCTCGTGTCTTTTTCTGGTGGGTGCCTTACAAGGGGAGCCAGAGGTGCAGGTGGGGCTGGCTTCTTCTTGTACCTCTGCAGCCCCACACCGCCCACACCACCACTGCTGAGAGGAGGAAGCTGGAGAGACCTGTGGAGCTCCTGGCGATTTGGATAGCTCAGGGGTTTAGGTGCCAAATGGCCCTCTGACAAGCAGTGAGAGCATCCTGCAGGAAGGTTGCTGGGGAGGAACAACTGTTATGGAAGGGCTCTGAGAGCAACCTGCTAAGACTGCACTTTTCCACCTCTGAGTTTGCCCGAGGCTGCCATGCTGGCAGGAAATGCTGCTGACTGCAAGAAGTATTCACTGTGTGTCCCAGTGAGTGCATGAGTGAGAGGAAAGGGGCCTTTCCTTTAGATAGATACAGTCATCTCCCTTGCTTCCCTCTCTCCTCTCAGCTTACAGATATTCTCAAGTCTCTTTCTCATTGTTTTTTCTTTTTTTTGTGGTGCTAGGAATTGAAATCACCTCCTGCCTGCTAGGCAGAGGCTCTACCACTGGGCTATGCTCTCCACCCTCTTATCTTTCTTAAAAGACAAAAGAGAACAACAAAAACCACCACTCTTTCTGCCCCTTTCACCTCTGGCTATTCCGCATATCTCTTTCCTTCCTTGACAGCTAAACTGATTGAAGGCGTCTCCCGTTCGCTCTGCAGTCTGGCTTCTTTCTTCTCCCTGAAAAACCCAAGTTGCTCTCTCAGAAATCACTGCAGTCCTTCTGTGGGCACTGCAGTCTCTCAGTCTTCCTGTCAGCAGGACTGGGCACCATCTTTCATTTCTCCTTTAGGAATGACCGTGGCTTGGGCTTCTGTGCCGTTTCTGGCTCTTGTACTTCCTTCTACTCCGCTGCCTGCCACAGCTCCCCAAGATCCACACCCCTGTGTCTGACCCTGAAATGCTGACTTTGGTGTTTGGACTTCTTTTTAATGCCTTTATTTAAATGCTTCATAGGAACTTTGTACTCACAAAGTCATTGTCTCTCCGCCCTCATCTGAGTCCTAATCCTGCTTTTATGTTCTCCATCTTTAAAACACTCAAGTGTGAAATAGTCTGGTTATCCTATGCTTTCTCATCATCATAAAGTCTTCCTCATCTAATTTTTTTTTTAAGAGAGAGGGACAGTGAGAGAGAGAGAGAAAGAGAGAAACAATTTTTATTTAGTTTTTCATGTGGCTTTCGTTGCTCTAAGACTTCGTTGTGTACATGGTGCTGGGGTTTGAACTTGTGTACTAGCACATGCTGGGCAAGCGCCGTAACCACTGAGCCACCACTCCAGCCCCTTCCACATCTAATTGATCAAAGTCCTAAATATTCAGCATGCTTGAAATCTTTGATCTGTCTCTAATTGTCCATTTTGGTCACCACTGGTTTAGTTCAAGACTTTATTGATTCTTATGTGGATTATTATAATAATTTCCTAATCTTCATTCTTTTTTCAGTTTGCATTACTACAGAGTGATACTGTTGTACCAAAATTTTTATCCTTGATCCCAGGCTTAAACTGCTTTAGTAGCTCTCCCATCATCCTCAGATTCACTCGAACCGTTGTTGGGAACATGAGGTTCAGCTGGCTTGTAGGAGAATTG
>PVKS010040894.1:0-16336 GCA_004027875.1 Aplodontia rufa
GAATATACCATGTTTTTGATCAACAGCAAGTAACAATAAAAGCAGCAAGAATCCAAGAGAATTTACTAAAAAAACTTGTTTGAAATAATAAGAGTTCAGTATGATTTTTTGAAAGATGATCAATATAAAACTTCAATAGCAGTTCTCAATTCCAAGAAATTGGATGTGCTCTTTTAAAGACAGGTTATATTTGAAGTATATAACTACAAATAATTTTGACAAGTCAGGGCAATTTTCACAGAGGAATTGTGTTACTACTGAATGTGAGTAAAGAAAAAATAGAAAAATAAATAAAAAATATTTGAATAAATGCAGACATATTATTATTTACAAGAAATTAAATGTCATTAGGACATTGGTTCTTTCCAATTTAATTTATAAAGGAAATGCAATTTTATGTGAATTCCAAATCAGCTTTTTCCAAATTTGATAAGTTAACTTTAATATTCATATGGAAATAAAAGACCAACATAATCCTAATGATTAGAATAAAAGAAATAAATGATTACCTATTTATGAGGCATTAAGCTGAGTATGAGAGAATGGTATTTTAAACACTTTGTTATTGATCACGAAAACACTGTAATAAGGTGAAGGATTTATTGCATATATTGGGAAGATGAGTATATCATGGAATGAGCTAATAGATAAGCGGTGGCAAATGGACTGACAATTGAAAAAAAAACAAACTTTATCTCTCACCATGCACGCACAAAAACTGAATGCTTAATAAAGTTCTAGCAAATCACTTTCAAAAACCACATCAAGAAGAGAATTCATCATAATCAAGTGGACTTCATTCCAGGGATGCAAGGCTGGTTCAACATATGCAAATCAATAAATGTGATTCATCACTTAAACAGAATTAAGGACAAAAACTGTATGATCATCTCAGTAGATGCAGAAAAGGCCTTCAATAAAATCCAGTACCCATTTATGCTCAAAACTCTAGAGAAGATAGGGATCAGAGGAAGTTATCTTAACTTTATATAGGTCATATATGCCAAACCCTCAGGTAGTGTAATACTAAATGGAGAAAAGCTGAAAGCACTTCCACTAAACCTGGGAATAAGACAAGGCTGCCCGTTCTTACCACTTTTATTCAAAATAGTACTTAAAACCCTAGCTGGTGCCATCAACCAAGAGAAAGAAATCAAATGTATAAAAATAGGAAGAGAGGAAGTTAAAATATTCCTTTTTGTTGATGACGTGATCCTACATCTGGATAATCCAAAAACTCCACCAGAAAACTACTAAAGCTTATAAACAGATTTAGAAAAGTAGCAGGCTACCTGATAAACACCCATAAATCCATAGCTTTCTTATATGCCAATAATAATAGAGCAGAAAAAGAAATCAGGAATTTTATTCCATTCACAATGTCCTCAAAGTGAATAAATACTTGAGAATTAATCTAACAAGGGAAGTAAAAAACACCTACAATGAAAATTATCAAACATTGAAAACAAAAACTGAAGAAGACCTGAGAAGATGGAAAGATTTTTCATTCTCTTAGTTAGGCAGAATAAATATAATTAAAATGGCCATTATGCCAAAAATGCTATACAGATTCAATGCAATCCATATCAAAATACCAATGTCATTCTTTGCAGATATAGAAAAAGCAATTCCCAAATTCACTTGGAACAAGAAAAAAAAAACCCAGAATATTCAAAAAATTACTAAGCAAGAAAGACAGGTGAATTCACAATACCAGATTCAAAACTATACTACAGAGTTGTAGTAAGAAAAATAGCATGGTACTGGTATCAAAATAGGAATGAACACCAAAGAAATAGAATAGAAGACTCTGAGAAAAACATCTGATCTTTGAAAAGGGAATCCAAATATTGCATGGAGGAATGACAGCCTATTCAGTAAATGGTTCTGGAAAAACTGGACAGGTATTTGCAGGAAGTTGAAATTAGATCTTTATCTCTCATCTTGCACAAAAATCAAATATAATGGATCCAGGAACTAGGAATTAAACCAGCTACAATACAACTGCTAGAAGAAAAATTAGGACAAGAATCCAGCATTTAGGAGTAGGCAGACTTTCTCAACAAGGATCCTAAAGTGAAAGAATTAAAGTAAAAAATTAATGAGTAGGATACCATTAAACTAAAAAGCTTCTGGTCAGCCAAGGAATTGGCCGAGATTGTCAAGAGACAACCTATAGAATGGGAGAGAATCATGGCCTGTGATTACTCCAACAGGGGACTAATATCCAAAATTTACAAAGTACTAAAAAATTTCAAATCAAAAATACTAACAATCCAATCAATAAATGGGTCAGAGACCGAAACAGAAACTTTTCAAGAGAGGAAATTGAGGAAGCCAGTGAATACACCAGAAAATGTTTTAAATCACTAGTAAACAGAAAAAAGCAAATCAAAACTATGTTTAGATTTCACCTCACTCCAGTCAAACTGGCAAAGTTGAAGAACATAAACAGTAACATATGTTGGAGGGGTTCTAGGGAGATGGGAACACTTGCACACTGTTGGTGGGTCTACAGACTGACTTGTACAAACCACTCTGGAAAGCAGTGTGGTGAATCTTAAAAAATTTAGGGATGGCTCCTCTGTAAGACACAGCTATTCCTCTTCTGGATATTTTCCCAGAGGAGTTAGAATCAGAATATTACAGCAAAATCAACATTTACAGCAGCTTAATTTACAATAGCTAAATTATAGAATCAACCCCGATGCCTCTCCAAAAGCTGCGGTACATGTGTACCATGGAGTTTGACTCAGCAATTAGAAACAATGATATTGTGGGCTTTGAAGATAAATGGATGACAATGGAAGAAATCATACTAAGCAAAGTTAGCCAAACCCAGAGTCAAGGGTCAAATGTTTTCACTCATTTGTGGAGGCTGGAGCTAAACCAAGGCTTGTGAGCTATGTAGTCAAACTAATGTATTAGACTTACCAAGAGCATAGCAACACATAATCTAGGGGAACCATAGACACATAGGTGGTGAGAGGGGAGGGAGTAGCAGGTGATGGGAGAAGGAGGGAAGATAGGCATCTAAGGAGACAACCAACAATGTAATATAGTTTTTACTACCCAGAGAAGTCAAATATTATGTACGAAATGATTTAATTCAGTAAAATTTGCAATCTCATAGTCAATTATATTTGTTAGGGGCATAATATAGAAGAATCAAGAGACTGGGATGTGGGCAATGTGGGGGAAACTATGGTTTAGGATTAAATGAATATCATATTTTATATGCATTTATTATTATAAAACTACTCAGTTACTAATAAAAAATAAATAAAAATAGACCATGAAGTCCAAAAATGGATATATTTAAATATCCAAAACAAACCATAAATCTTTATAAGAAAACATCAGGGAAATACTTTATTACACAACTCTATAGGATGAGGCATAAATCATTTTGAAAAGAGAGAAATGGTTAATTATACTAAGAAAGCATTTCTAATAGTACTTACGCCAAAAGACAACATGAAAAAGTGAGGAGAGCTGGGTATATTTGCACATGCCTGTAGTTCCAGCTACTCAAGAAACTGAGGCAGGAGGATCACAGGTTCAAAGCCAGCCTCATCAATTTAGCAAGGTTCTAAGTAACTTAGCAGGACCCTGCCTCAAAATTTAAAAAAATTAAAAGGGCTGGGATGTGGCTCAGTGGTTAAGTGCCACTGGATTCAACTCCTAGAATAAAAAAAAAGCCCTAGAGAGAAATTATTTTAAATAAGCACATCACTAGCAAAAGATTTGTGGAGCGAGAGAGAGAGTCTTTGGAAACCCACAAGAAAAGGACAATAGTACAGAAGAATAGAAATCCTAGAAGACACACACAAAGCCACAAACAAACAGGTGTTCAAAGGCAACAGTGGCCAGATAATGACATTTAAAATGCTAAGATAGCTATTCACACACTTATTTTTGGTTAAAAAAAAAAGTCTACTACAAATATTTCTGTGAATGTTGGAACCGAGATAAAGCAAGGTACATTCCAAGCATTTATAATTATGTCACTGTATATACTATAGTCATGTATATAAAAAAAGTTCTTCATAGGTATATGAATTATGACAGTGTACTTGTTTTTTTTATTTTTTATTTTTTGGAAAAATTTAGGACCCATAAGAAAGGCAAGGGATCAGGGGAAACAGAGGAGAGAGGTAGAGGGGTACGGTGGGTGGGGGGATATTGACCAAATTTTATTGCTGTATTGTGTACATTTAGGAATATGTGACAACAACTCCCATCGTTATGTACAATTATAATGCACTAATTTAAACTATTAAAAAATTTAGTGCTTTTATTTTTTTGCTTCTTTCATTGGTTTAATTTTGCCAATTTTAATTTTTTGTATTTATTCGACATAGTCTTACATATTGGAGGGAATCGTTGTTACATATTCATGCATACATGGACATTGACAACAAAGGCATTAATGGCTAAATATTTACCCCTCCAAAACAACTTTAGTCAATAACCCAAGTCTTTCTGTCTTTCTATTTAACTTTTGAAGTTAAAGCTTGCCTCTGATTATAAGAACTCTTTTTGAGATTCTATCTTGAGATATTTATAAGTGTATTTTGATATTTGAAGATGTGGGGCATTGTTTTCTTATTGGCTTCTCACTTGAATACACTCACTCAGAATATAGTCATCGTGTCTGTTAATTGAAATGCTTTGAAGCTTCCCTTCGTGCCTTATCTAAAACTCTCAGCCTGTAGGTCCCTATTCTCATTGTATTACCATGCATCACAGGCATGATTGGGGTTCATACTTGCTCTTCTCTAGATCCCATGCTACTGTAAAAAAAATTCACCCAAAAATAAAGGCCTCAAATCCATTGTCATCATTGATTCATGTTATATATTACCCATCACAAATCCGTTGGAACTACCTTTAGAATATATCCAAATTCAAACGTTCCTCATCATCTCTGCTGCTGTCCCTTATTCCTCATAACTGTTCTGTCTTTTCTAAATTGCTGGAATGATCTCTAATTGCCTTCATTTTTGCCCGACTCTTTCAAATGTAAAGCAGGTCTTCATACCCACTTTCATAACCCTTCAGTACAGTATGATGACTTGCAGAGCCCTTCAGTACTTTCCTGAGATCATTCCTGTCAATGACCTTTTCATTCTCTGGCCCAATGCATCATACTTTATCATGTTTTCATTCTCATCTCTTGAATGAGACTAGCCCATTCCCCAGCAGTATTCTGGACCTGGGCATGGGTTTCTTCTCTCTCCTCATCTCTGTAGAAATGTCACTTCCTCAAAAGGTCCTCCTTTACTTTGTCACTCTTAGCCATTAACGTCTTTTGTTTTATTTTCCGTAATCTTTCATTCCATGTGAAATTATATTACTTATTATTGGTTTGTATGTTGTCCCTTTTCCCAAGTAAAATATAAGCCTCTCAGGAGCAAGGTTTTTGATTTGCTCACAGATGTATCCTGCTAAATATTTGTTCACAGATGTATCCTGCTAAATATTTTAAGCCTGCTAAATATTTTAGTATATATTTTAAAATAATAAATAAATATTGCTCAATTTGTGCACTAATAATGAAATGGAAAATAATTTATTCCGTTAGAATTAACTATTTTTTTAAATGTTTAACCATTTTTGTAGAATTTTGCCAGGAAAAAGATTCTTAATATAATCCTATTTTAAAAAGCACCCTTTTAACTTAAGTTTGCAAATTTCAAGCTGAGTTAAACCTGTATTGGTATTGCCGCTATATTTGAAGGGACGTTCGACCAATTTTGAGCACCACTGATTCATAGTGTAGTTTAACTAAATCAGGGGAAGCAAAATACACTAGCTTTGTGCATGACCAATGTATTCGTTGGAAGTAATTCATCTGCACTAGGCAAAGCTACCTACTGCTTCAAGAGCACAACCATTTCTTTCTGTTACCACAATCACCTTATTCCAGAGCTTGGCAGTGATGGATAAGTGTATCAAAAGATTGAGAATTTTGTACAACAGTAATATTGTAGACCAGCCGCTCAAACAGCCACCTGTCTTTTTCTAAAAAGGAACTTGTAATTTTTGTTCTGCTCAGGGATAAATAAAGGATAGTGAGATCCATTTTTATTGTTTGTGTAAATCAATATATTATTTTTGAAGGAGTAACACCTAATCAATTTATTCCAGATTTACTAAGTAAATAAATTGATAGGTTGAATGAAGTCTCCTGTTAAAAATTGTAATTTCTAATTACTTCCACAACATAGGAGGATTAAAAATGAATTTTTATTTTGTATATTCCTCCTTCTATAAATCTTTGCTTAATCCCAGACCAAATGGTATTTGGAAAATGTTAGTATAGATGAATAATGAACAAAAGAAATGGAGCTATTAATTTCTCCAATGGCTCTCTCCTAGTCTTGGTGACCCAAAATGCCCATAACTCCTGGCCAAATTACCCTGTGCTCCTATCTGTTATGTCTATCCTGATCCCTAAATTCTTAGAAAAGAAACCAGAAAGAATGCATTGGCATAACAACCTTAAAGGAGAAAACATCATAATATCTACATCATGTATATAACATAGAGAATATAGCGTGGCAATTAGTCCCATATATCTGTGGGTTGACCTAATGGTATAATTTTATGAAAATATCTGAGTTTCATTCATTAGTTCTTTTTGTGTGTTTTTGTAGTGCAATTTGAGTGGGTGTGTTTTCTTTTTAGCACCTCAACAGAAAGTGATTTTTTTCTTTTCTCTCCACTTCCTATCTGCCTTTCTCATTCATCATCCTTTTGTAATCACTGAGGCCAGGAAGGCATTCATGATATCGAAGACAACCATTCATTCACTTCTCCATGTAAATAGCATTTGATGAGGGCTATGAAGTGTGATGAACTGTTCTGATATCTTAGGCTGCACCTTGAACTAGCTGAGCATGGTTCTTGTGTAGTAGGATCTTACTTTTAAATCCAAAAAAGTCATTTCATGCTGTGCTCACCACTGAATAAGAAATATAGAGTGATTTGATAGAGAAATTTTTCTATGTATGTTTTTAAGGAGTTACTACTTCATACAGGGTGGTTAGAATCTGAACTTCTCAATTTATCTCTTGTTATAGTTAGAGGTTCTATTATTAAATGGTTATATTCATACTTAATACTATACATGTATAGTGCAGAGATGGAACCCAGGGGAGCTTAACCTCTGAGCCACATCCCCAGCCCTTTTTATTTATTTATTTTGGAACAGGGTCTCACTAAGTTGCTTAGGACCTCACTAAGTTGCTGACACAGGTCTTGAATTCATGATCTTCACTCTCCCAAGCCACTAGGATAATAGGCATGTGCCACTGCACCTGACGTTTTTACTAGATTCTTTAAGCAGTATTCAATAAACATAAATAGAGTTCCTACTTTCCATTATTCTGACTGTTGGGCACGCAGTTATATAGAAAGTAAAAATCATTTTTCTCACTTGTCTGGCCTGCACAAGGACCCAGGTTCAAACCCCAGCACTATACAACTAAATGTTGGAGAAACAAAGGCCAGATGAAAAAGAAATAAAATTGATTCTCTCTAACTCTCTTTAAAATGAAGAAGAAAAAGAAGAAGAAGAAGACACAAAGTCAGAGTGATAACGGTGTCATGGCCACATTGTAGACACTAGCAAGGACTCTGACTATACTGGAAAGTAATTAGAAGGAATGTCACCATCTGATTTATGTTTGACCATTTACATTTTGATTTCACATGGAAAATATTGAAGTGGATATGCATATAAGCATAGTAAAACAGGAGGATATTTCCATTATGTGGGAGAGAGATCACAATGGCTTAGTGCAGCATGGTGATGGTGGAGGTGGTCAGAAATAGTTCAAATCTGAATGAATCTTTAAAAGAAATGTTCATGATATTTTATAGTGCTATTAGTGGATTAGCTTTCTTTTTATAAGATCATGTCTTTTTTGAATTTTGGAAGATTGTGGGTATAATTATTCTTTATTATAAATATTGATGCTATGCTGTATTTATCTGGACTTTGTTGAAACTTTACATTTCCTTATGCCATCAATTTATAAGACTAGCATCCTGGAAACTGTGGTCTATAATTTTACTTGCAAGGAAACTGGAACATAGAGTACTTTAAAAAATTGGAAATGGCAAGAATCACTCAAAAGAACAATTGACCTGTTCCCTTTCCAACTACCTTCATGAGGATAAGTGAAATTATCTGTACTTAGAAAATGCAAAATACTTGAGGTGATTTTTGTTATATAATGTGGATTCTAATAGAATGGTTTAAATACTTGTTTCTGCTTTTTAACTTATACCAGTCATGGAATCAGGAATTTTTAAATTTAAGCATATTTCATTTATCACAATTCTTTGTTAAATCAAAAATTCCATAAATCCCCTGCACTTGAACTAATGAAAAAATGTATCATTAAATAATTGCAACAGAAGGAAAATAATATGACCAAATCCACCTCTCTCTTGAAATAAGGATAGAATTTTTACATTCTTTTTCATCCTTAGTTCTCTTTCTTTTGTTCCACAGTCTGCTTCCCATCCTATCCTTACTAATGGATTATTATTTCTACTAATTGGCTATTGTCAGGACCTTTAATCCTATTCTGTTATCCATATTTTAGAGACTTCCAGAAATAGTTCCCCGTTTCTGACCTGGGAAATCATTTGTCTTGTTGTAACACCTGGATGTTTTCACCTCACAAGGCACAGGTGCCACCTACTATCCAGATTCCTCTATGAGCCTCCCTGTCATGTAAGCCCCATAGAGAGATCATGTGCCCTATCTCAGGCAAATTTAGATTGCATTGAAACTCTTAAAAATATTACTTGATCCTATTAGCTTCACATTCATAGAAATAGAAAGAAAAAGATTTAGGGCAAGAAAAATTTCAAAGTGGCAGAAGGAAAAAGACAGGAGAGGAGAAAGAGGCATCTCATAAGGAACACTGAGAGGGGAGCAGGTAGAAATGCACATCTCCTTCCAGCTGTGTGTCCCATGCTCTAACTCCTGCTTAGAACACGCACCCAACACGCTTGCCTCTTGCCTTCATGGTTTATTCTCTAATAACTTTTCATCAAAATGCTAACAGCTATCAAGATGGCATATAAGACATAAATAAATATTCCTCTTATGAGGTGTGTTTTCAAGAGGAGATTGGCAGGTGGCAAAATGGCCTCCCAAAGATGTCCATGCGCTAATCCCTGAGAAGCTGTGGACATGAGGAGAACATCCTGGATTCCCTAAGTCTACCCAATCTAACCCGATGAGCCCTTCAAAGGACAAAGCCTTTCTCAGCTATAGTAATAAGGATGAGACTAAAGAAGATGCAGGAAAGATTCAGAGCATGAGCAGAGCAGCTCCCTTCTGACTTTGAAGATGGAGGGTGGGGATTCAGATAATCAATGCAGCCCCCTCAGGAAGCCTGGCATGGCTTTCAGCTGACAGTCAGTGAGGAAAATTGAAAATTCAGTCCTATGCTGAATTCAACTCTGCCAACAACCCAAATTAACAGGAAACGGATCCCTCCCCAGAGCATGCAGAAAGATACACAGCCCCCCTGACATCTTGGGTTTAGCCCAGTGAAGCCTAAACTTCCACAGAACTAAAAGATAGTAAATTTCAGTTGGTTTAAGCCACTGACTCTAAGGAAATGTGTCACAGCAGCAAGGAAAAACGAACACAGGGAGCAACTGCTTTCATTGTTACCCACGCTACCCATGCCACTAGAGAGAGAAAACTGTGAGGAAAAGTCTGGAAGTCAGAATCCACTGGACATAAATTCAGAAAGCACAGAAGACTGCCTTGGCTGGGGACAGCACATTCAGGGGCAAATGACCAGGCCTACTAAGTGGAGGAGTTCCTTGAAGTGTAAAGACTACTATACAGGAAAACACAAACAGAGATCATTTGGCAATTTTTTGTATTTGGATTTTAAGGTATTTGATCCTTGCTGTGTCAACTGAAAATTAAGAAATAGTTACTCAAAGTTCCCACAACCTGGTATGAGTTCAATAGAAGCTTCTTCATTTCCTCCACTAGGGATTATAAAGCACAAAAGATGACTCAAGTAGAAATGTTTTAAAATGAACATTGTTTTCCTAGGAATGCAGTTTTACCTCTAATTTATTTATAAATAAACAATTGAATATTAGCAATGCTGAAGAAAGTTCCAACTGCTTCCCTAAGCAATCCTTGGCCATTTGTTTCCGGTAATCCTCAGTTTGGGTTAATTTACATGATTTCCTTGGTCTATGGGATTTTTTATCCCTCAGGCTGCAACAGAATTGGATGATATTTTGGTCCTTATTTCTTAGGCATTCAACAAGATTTGTCTTCCAAACTGCTTAGGAAGTGATAATCCAAGGGAGAAAAGTCCTACCCCTTTCCATTGTTTATCACCTAAGACACGTTCCAGTGACATTCTTTTTTTTTTTTTTATACTGGGGATTGAACTCAGGGGTGCAAAACTGAGCTACATCCTCAGTGCTTTATTTTTTTTTTTATTTTGAAACAGGGTCTCGCTAGATTGCTTAGGGCCTAAGTTGCTGAGGATGACCTCGAACTTGCAATCCTCCTCTCTAAGCCTCCCAAATCTCTGAGATTACAACCATGCACCACCATGCTCAGTTATGCATTATTCTTTGGGGACGCAAAAACCTTCCTGCTCCTCACTCTAGTGAAGAGTAGGAGGAGAATACTGCCTCTATTCACAAAAGCCCTAATATCCTGCAGAAGGTCAACCTTTCACTTGCCAGACTTCGCATTCTTCAGGCTTTTACTTAAACTGAGGGGAGGATGTGAGGTTGACACATTTCTCTAATTACAGATGATGCTCAACCCATAGGCTTGTAAATCTAACAGTGATCTCTGACCTCTCCCTGATAAATGACAGGAGTTAGCCACGTCAAAGATATAGGAGAAAACAGCAGATTCAGAGAGAGGATTTGAATAGAGCACCGGATATGGGAGAGTTCAGGGTGTTTTGCAGGAACAGTGAGAACAAAGGATGTGGTTTCTTCAGTGGAACAGAGAATGGAGCAGGGGTTAAAGAGGTTGGCACTGGAAAAAAGGGAGACTTGTACAGCACTTTGATTTCTACTAAGTAAAGCCACGTTTGATAACCATACTGAATAAAATTCTAAAGAAAACATTTTCCTTAAAGTGATATTGCTATGTAGATTATTATTAACAATAAAGTTATTATAGATGAAGACATTTGATGTATGAAATACTGGAAAACTGTTAGCCACCATGACCAACCCCCTTTGTGTACTCAAAGTACGTTAATTCTATCAGTTTGCTCAATTGATTGTTCTTGGTTAGAAAGTTCACGAGGCTTGGAGACCAATTCACTTAAATGAATGTGTTGGGTCTTGTCACTGGGGATTTTCATTCTTAAGATTGATTAGCTCAGCATTAGAAAAACTTATTAGTGGCTTCTATAATGCAGCTTTGTTTTTCACAATAATAAATTACCCTTAATTTAGAGTTGTGACAAACTTAACCTGCTGCAAAAGCCAGGTCATAGATTTGATTTACATGATTATTTACCTCATTCCTTTGTTGCCATGGCTGATGTTTATTTGTTTTCTTTCAGAACATTTGAGTCAATTTCTCAGTTATTGATTATTGTAATTGATATTCTCTATTTTACTTCTTGACTTTAATATCATGATGTGGTTTATTCTATCATGAATTTTCATCATCAAATAAATCTAACCACCTCATATATGTCTGATTAGCTTAAGTATTTTTGTTTATCTAAGAAGGAGGGAAATAAATTCTAAAACTTGTCTCTAGAAGAATCATTTCACAGACTTTTTTACACTTGTTTTTAGAGCGAGAAAAAAGGAGAATCAATGTTATTTAGTATTTCATGTGGCTTTCATTGCTCCAACACTTCATTGAGTACATGGTGCTAGGGTTCAAACCCAGGTCCTCGTGCATGACAAGCAAGTACCCCAACCACTGAGCCACTGCTCCAGCCCCTCATGCATTTATTTTAATAATCAATGAAAATACAAGAAAGTTTTTATTATGTGTGTGAAATTACAAATGCTATCTGTTATCCATTGTGTACCTTATGTCAACACCAAAGGTTTTTTTTTCAACTTTTTAAAAAAATTTATTATTTATTAGAGATATATAGTTACAATTGAGGGGGAAACATTATCAAATATTCCAGAGAAATGAATATATACTTAGTTACCTAGGGCTAATGCCATGTCATGGATGTCCAGCTTGGGTTCCCCATGTTGCCGTTTCCCCCAGAAGAACCACTGAGGTAAATGTATATCTCATGGAGGTCAGACATCACCTTCTGAGATGATTCCCCTACATTCTGTTCCTCCAGTCTCCTACATGATTTTCCTAAGCCCTCCCCTCACCCTGTCCACCATCCTACACCTCCAAGTATCCTAGGGAGTCATCTCCCTGTTGCAGAAAGAATCATACAATATGAAGTTATTATTGGCTTTGCCATCTAACGTACTGCTTCCCAATATATTCTAGCTTCCACAGATGAGAGAAACCATTCGGCCCTTGAGTCTCTGAGATTGGGATACTTCATTGAGCATAATTCTTTCCATCTCCATTCATTTCATCTCAAAAGCCATAATATCATCTTCTCTAATGGCCGAGTAGTATTCCATTTAGTATATATACCAAAGTTTTTGTATCCACTCATCAAGTGAGAGGCATCTGGGTTGATTCCATAATCTAGCTATAGTAAATTGAGCTGCTATAAACATTGAGGAAGCCACATCACTATAATATGATGATTCTAACTCTTTTGGGAAAATACTCAGGAGTGGGATAGCTGGGTCATAAGGTGGTTCCATCCTTAATTTTTTGAGGATTCTCCACACTGCTTTCCAGAGTGGCTGAACCAGTTTGCAGTCCCACCAGCAGTGTAACAGTGTTCTTCTTTTCCCACAGCCCCTCCAGCATCTGTTGTTGTTCAAATTTTTCATTTTTGCCGCTCTAACAGGAGTGAGGTGGTATCTCATTGAAGTTTTGATTTGCATTTCTCTTATAGCTAATGATGTAGAGCATTTTCTCATATAATTATGGGCTTTCTAGACTTCCACTGGTGAGAAGTTTCTTCTAAGATCCTTAGACCATTTATTGATTGGATTATTTGTGAGTTTGGTGTTTAGTTTCTTTAGTTCCTTGTATATTCTGGATATTAGCCCTCTGTGTAGCAGGCAAAGGTTTTCTCCCATTCTGTTGGTTCTCTCTTGATGCTCTTGACTAGATCTTTAGCTGTGCAAAAACGTTTCAGTTTAATTGCATCCCATTCATTTATTCTTGACTTTACTGCTTGAGCCATGGGACTCTTGTTGAAGAAGGTGCTGCCGACTCCTATGTCCTGTAGTGTTGACCCTACTTCTTTTTCTAGTAAGTTTAAAGTTGTTGGCTTAATATCCAGGTCTTTGACCCATTTTGATTTAATTTTTGTGCAAGGCAAAAGATAAAGATCCAGCTTCAGTTGTCTACACATGGCTGTCCAGTTTGTCCAACACCATTTGTTGAACAGGCTATCTTTCTTCCATGCTATGCTTTTGCCCCCTTTATCAGATATCAAATAGTTCAAGATATGGGGGTTGTCTCAGGATCTTCTATTCTGTTCCACTGGTCTTCGGTTCTGTTTTGATACTAATACCATGCTGTTTTTACTATTACGGCTCTGTAGCATAACTTCAGGTCAGGGATTGAGATACCCCCTACTTCTTCCTTCCTGTAGAATAATGTTTTAGCTAGTCTGGGTCTCCTGTTACTCCATATGAACTTGAGAATTGCTTTTTCTATATCTGTGAAGAATGTCATAGGTATCTTGATGGGGATTGCATTAAATCTGTATAGGGCTTTGCGTAGAATGGCCATTTTTATTATATTGATTCTGCCTAACCATGAGCATGGGATGTTTTTCGATCTACTCAGGTCTTCTGTAATATCTTTTCTTAGTGCTTGATAGTTTTCTTTGTAGAGGTCCTTAATATCATTTGTAAGGTTAATGCCCAAGTATTTCATTTTTTTGGAGGATATGGTGAATGGGAGAGATTTCCTGATTTCTTCTGTAGATTTGTTGCTGGAGTAAAGGAACGCTAGTGACTTACTGGAGTTGATCTTGTATCCAGCTACTTTGCTAAAAATACCTATAAGCTCTAGGAGTTTTCTGGCTGATGTTAGTGGGTCTTCTAGGTATAGAATCATGTCATCAGCGAATAGAGACAACTTAACTTCCTCTTTTCCTATACGAATACCTTTGATTTCCTTGTCTTGCCTGATAACTCTGGCAAGTGTTTCAAGGACTATATTGAACAAGAGTGGGGAAAGTGGACAGCCTTGTCTTGTTCCTGAATTCAGTGGAAATGCCTTCAGTTTTTCTCCATTGAGGATAATGTTGGCTATGGGTCTGTGATAAATGAATCTGACATAGTTAAGGTGTCTTCCCTTGATCCCTATCTTTTCCAGAGTTTTGAGCATAAATTGGTGTTGAATTTTATCAAGTGCCTTCTCTGTGTCAATTGAGATGATTATATGATTTTTGTTTTTAATTCTGTTTATGTGGTGAATCACATTCATTGATTTGTGTATGTTGAACCAGCCTTGTTTTCCTGGAATCATAATATATTATCTTTTTAATGTGATTTTATATCTGATTAGCTAAAATTGTATTAAGGATTTTTGCATAGATGTTCATCAGGGAAATTGGTCTGTAGTTTTCATTCCTCGACATGTCTTTCTTTGTTGGGCTTTGGAATCAGTGTAATATTTGCTCATAAAAAGTGTTTGGGAGTGATCCCGCTCTGTTAATTTCCGGGATGATCTTGTAGAGGATCAGTGTTAGTTCTTCTCTGAAGGCTTTGTAGAATTCTGCCGTATATCCTTCTGGACCTGGGCTTTTCTTTTTTGGGAGAGCTTTGGTTGCGCTTCAATTTCACTATCTGTGATAGGTTGGTTTAGATTTTCAATGTCCTCCTGTGTTAAAGAGTGGATGTCATATATGTCCAAGAACCTGTCCATATCCTCCAGGTTATCAAACTTGGTAGAGTATAAATTTTCAAAATAGGTTCTGATAATCTTCTGGATCTTGGATGAGTCTGTGGTGATATTGTTGATTTCGTTGATTTGCTTTCTTTCATTCTTCCTTTTGATGAGTTTGGGAAGGTGTCTGTCGATTTTATTTATTTTTTCGAAGAACAAACTCTTAGCTTTGTTAATAGTTTATATTGGTTTTTCGTTCTCAATTTCATTGATTTCATCTCTGAATTTGGTAATTTACAATATTCTGTTAGTTTTGGGGTTGGATTGTTCCTCTTTTTGTAGTCACTTGAGTTGAAGCATAAGGCTATTTATCTGGTCTCTTTCTAAATATATGATGTATGCACTCAGTGGTATAAATTTACCTTTTAAGAAAGCCTTCATACTGCCCCAGAGATTTTGGTATGTTGTTTCCTCATTCTCATTCAATTCCAAGAACTTCTTAATTTCTGCTCTTATTTCCTCTTTTACCCATCCTTCAATTAAGAGGGAATTATTCAATTCCCAAGTGTTTGAGTAGTTTCTGTTGTTTCTCTTGTTGTTACTTGCTCAGATCATAGCATTATGATCTGACAGAATACATGTGATTATATCCACTTTTTTATATTTGTTAAGATTATCTCGGTGAACTAGGATGTGGTCTCTTTTAGAGAAGGATCCATGAGCTGCTGAGAAGGTAAATTCAGCTGTCTTATGATGGAATACTCTGTAGATATCTGTTAAGCCCAATTGATTATTACAGTTGTCCAGATTGGAGATGTCTTTATTGATTTTTTGCTTTGATGATCTGTCTAGAGTTGATAGTGGTGTGTTGAGATCAATGAGGGGATTAATGTCCTTAAGTATTTTTCCATATTTTGGGGGGGTTGTAATTGGAGGCATAGATGTTAATTATTGTTAAACTTTCTTGATGGACTGCCTCTTTTAGTAAGATAAAGTAACCCTCTTTGTCCTTTCTGACTAGTTTTAGTTGTAAATTATTTCTGTCAGAAATTAGAATCACCATGTCAGCTTGCTTTTTTGGGCCACAGGCCTGGTAGACATTTTGCCATCCTTTCACTTTCAGCCTGTGTCTATTTTTGAGTGTCAAATGTGTCTCTTGCAGGCAACATATTGTTGGATTTTGTTTTTTAATCCAATTGGCCAGTCTGTGTCTTTTAATTGGGGCATTGAGACCATTCACATTCAAAGATAGAGTAGATATGGGAGGCTGAGTCTCAGACTTTGTAACAATTACAGAGTTTTGAGTCATCTTGGAAGTCAATTTGTGTATAATATGATTATTAACTC
>PVKS010040895.1:0-16351 GCA_004027875.1 Aplodontia rufa
AGTCAAACTATCCCTTTTTGCTGATGACATGATCTTATATCTGGAAGAACCAAAAATTCCACCAGAAAACTGATAGAGCTCATAAACAGATTTGGCAAAGTAGCAGCCTACAAGATCTACAACCATAAATCAATAGCTTTACTATATGCCAACAATAATAGGGAAGAAGAAGAAATTAGTAAATCAGTCCCATTCACAATATCCTCTAGAAGAATAAAATACTTGGGAATCTAACAAGAAAAATAAAAGATCTCTACAATGGAAATTATCGAACACTGAAAACAGAAATTGCAGAAGACCTGAGAAGATGGAAAGATGCTTTTGGTTAGGCCAAATTAATATAATTAAAATGGCCATTCTGCCAAAAGCACTGTAGATATTCAATGCAATCCTCATCAAAATTCCAATGTTATTCTTTGTAGATATAGAACAAGAGATTCTCAAATTCATTTGGTACAATAAGAAAACCAGAATAGCCAAAACATTACTAAGCAAGAAAGATGAAACAAGTGGTTTTGCAATACCAGGTCTAAAACTATACTATCATGCTGTAGTTTTATAAAAAGCATGGTATTGGTTTCAAATTAGGAATGAAGACCAATGGAATAGAATAGAAGACTCTGAGACAATGTCCAAATTTTTAAACATCTCATCTTTGACAAAGGGGGTCAAAATATAACGTGGAGGAGAGACAGCCTATTCAACACATGGTGATGGACAAACTGGGCAGACACATGCAGAAAATCAAAATTAGATCCTTATCTCTCATTGTGCACAAAAATCAGTTCTAAATGGATCAAGGAATTGGGAATTAAGCCAGCTACCATACAACTGCTAGAAGAAAAATTAGGACCAATACCCCAGCATATGAGAGTTGGTAATGACTTTCTAAACAAGGGTCCTAAAATGAAAGAATTACAGTCAAAAATCAATGAGTGGGATGCCATTAAACCAAAAACTTTTTGTACAAGCAAGGATATAGTCAAAACAGTCAAGAAATAACCTACAGAATAGGAGAGAACCATATCCTGTGATCCCTCTGACAGAGGACTAATATCTAAAATTTACATAGAACTTAAAAAACTCAATAACAAAACCACAAACAATCCAATCAATAAATGGGTCAGAGAGCTAAAAAGAAACTTCTCTACAAAGACATTGAGCAAGCCAATGAATACATGAGAAAGTGTTCTAAATCTCTGACTTTGCAGAGAAATGCAAATCAAAACTACCTTAAGATTTCACCTCACTCCAATGAGACTAGCAAAGATAAAGAATACGAATAATAAAAAAAGGCTGGAGGTGTTGTGGGGAGATAGGAACACTAGCACAGTATTGGTGGAAGTGTAGACTGATCCAGCTGCTCTGGAGAGCAGTGTGGAGGCTCCTCAAAAATTAGGGTTGTATCTACTATATGATATACTATACGATATTCTATACGATAAAGCTTCTGAATATTTTCCCAGAGGTGTTAGAATCAGCACATTACAATGACACAGCAATATCCGTGTTCATAGCAGGTCAATTTACAATAGCTAAATTATGGAACCAACCCAGATATCCTCCACTGGATGGATGGATGCAAAAGCTCTGGTATACAAATACAATGGAGTTCTACTCAGCTATTAGAAACAATGATATTGTCTCTATTGAAGGTAAATGGATGGCATTGGAAGAAATCATGCTGAGCAAAGTTAGTCAAACACAGAGAGTCAAAGGCTGAATGGTATCCCTTATTTATGGAGGCTGGACCTAAACGCAGGCTTGAGAGTAAAGAAGACAAATTCATGCAGTAATCTATAAAACAAAAATACAAAATGTTAATATTTTTGATATATAGTTGCAAGATACTTAATAAGATATTTGAGCAAGCTATGCTGCATACATGTACAAAAATGAAAATGTTTAATCCCATTGTCAAATATTTTGAAGAATAACAAGAGATGATTGGAAGGTAGGAAAAGGGGAAATGTTGGAACTAAGATAAAGCAATGTAGGTTCTAATGTAAGATGTATATTTTTTCTGTCAAACTTGAAAGATTTTGATGTACAACCTACTACCTCTATTTTAGATCCCCCTCCCCCTTTGAAGATAGCAACTCCCACACCTGTTTACGCCCACCTGTGTGTGCCCACCTCTTTCCAAGGATCCTTTCCAGTACCCAGCCATCCTCTTCTGGTGAACTTTGAATCACCATAGACCCTTGCCTTGTGCAGCAACCCCCACCCCATTCTTTCCCAGTCGCCCCTTACTCCCTCTTTGCACCTGCCTCCACCTAATCACAGCCAATCACACAGACTGTGCACCTGAGCTCCTCAAATTAGAGCAAAGGGCAGTATTGTGTATGGTTGGAATTTAAATCCCCTCATTTCCTTGCTAGGCACACATTTTCTTTCGTCCTTCAGCCGAAGTAAAATTTCTGCCTTGCTCACCCACACCCAACCATGTGTTTGATTTCATTTATAATAATTTTGGTGCCTGGCATGGGGCTTTATGAGTCACCTGGGGGGGACGTGAGAGTTCCTCCCCAAGGGGAGATGCATCTTACTGCCTTGTTGTGTTGGCCTAAAGGATGGAGAGTGACTGCGACTCCCAAGGCTGACAGAACCAAAGGTTGAAGGTGAACAGGCAACACAGTGGGCACAAACCAACCAGAACCATGAAAAACAAATAATTTCATGCACTAGCCAATGGTAGGAATTATCTTTTTTCTCTTAAATTTGAGAGAAGAAAGGAATATATATATATATACATATATATATGTATATATATATATATATATTGCCTTGGTGGTCGAAACATCCCATGGGGTTTGATCGAGTGGGTTTGAGATGTATCTGGAACACGGGGTAAAAGTGCCAATTCCAAATCTACAATGCCAGAAACCAGACGGTACTGTGAAGACAGGAATAATGGATTGGGGAAAAAAGGGGTCATAACAGACCTCAGAAACCCAAAAATCATATCTTGGGAGAAAATGGGATGGGAAATAGAAATTCTGCTATATAAAAACAGGATGCTGGCAGGGGAAGGGGAAGAGACACAGAGATCCCCTTATGTAGCCCTTTGGGTTACATGCTACAATATTGGGAGGATAATCCTAAGGAGAAAATGAAGGAAAAATCAAAGTTGATAAAATATTGTTATTTTATTTGGACCCAAGAACCTATCCTAAATCTGGCAATATACTGGTCAAAGTTTGGGGCAAATAAGGATTGGATATGCCAATTATTAATAGAGCATGTAATTGATAAAAACCTTAACAACCAGAAAGAAATAAAATATGCCCTCTGTTAGAAAGAAGGATCTAAAGTCTTCTTTCCTCTTAAGATTAGAAATAACAATAAAATAGAAGATGAGAAATTGAACAGATCCCCTAAATTGCTTTCCCCCACCATCCATTTCTAATCCAGCCGAGGGGCAAAACCCATCTCCTCCCCTCAGGAATATGCCATTGAAGGGTGAGAGGGAAATGAACCTGACTGCAGCAGCTTCTGTCCCTTCTCCAATTTCATATCCTTCCCTATCTAGGTTAAAAAGAGAACTAGAACAATGCAAACAGGATATTCCAAACTTTCCTTTTCCACTTTTTCTCCTTTAGGTGAGGTTCCTGTAGGAGGGGGCACCAACAAATTTGTAAATGCCCTCTCACTAGTTCAGAGGTAAGATACTTAAAGTAAGAATTAAAACCTTTGATAGAGGACCCACACAGGGTAGCCGAATAATTAGAACAATTTCTTGGCCCTCAACTCTACACATGGTCTGAATTTATGTCTATTTTAAGTATTTTATTCTCTAAAGAAGAAAGTGCAGTGATTATGAAGTCTGCAATGAAAACCTGGAAACATGAACACCCACCTGGATCTGGAGCCCCATTGGCTGCGGTAAAATATCAAATTGAAGACTCACACTGGAATAATAACAATGAGGTACACAGGGGACATATGAGAGACCTCAGAAACTTAATTATAAAATGGATAAAAGAGGCAGTTCCTGAGTCCCAAAATTTAGTCAAAGCTTTTAAAGTACTCCAAGTGAAAGATGAAGGGCCAACAGAATTTTTTAGTAGATTAGAGGAACAAATGAGGAAGTATTCTGGGTTAAATACTGATGTCTTAGGGTAAGAAATGTTAAAGGTACATTTTGTCACTAATAGTTGTCCTGATGTAGCTAGAAAATTACAAAAAATAGAAGGTTGGACAGATAAACATCCAGAGGACTTATTGACAGAATCTCAAAAGATATACGTAAGGAGGGATGAACAGAAACAGGGCTAACTTACCAAATTTTTACTCTCCACCATGGAACCAGTAACTTGGCAAAACCTTAGCCTTAGAAATAAGGGAAAAGAGGGTCCCAACCAAGATACCCTAAGGGGCCACAAGCCAAGGGACTACAGAAGGGAGAAAAAAAGGACATTTTAAGAGAGAATTTCCTGAATGGGTAAGAGAAGAAAAGGTAACATCTCTCATGTCCTTCAATGAGGACTAGGGAGGTCAGGGGCTCTTTTATATGAAAATGTTCCATCAAGAGCCTTTGATAAATTTGGAGGTAGGACCCAAAAAGGAAGAAGTAACATTCTTAATTGACTCTGGGGTGGCTCACTCCTCTTTAACCTATCAGCCCATGCAGGCACAACTGTTGATAAATAGCAATTAGTGACAGGAGTAAAGGGGGATGATTTTGAAGTCTCCATATTTAAGAAGACTAAAGTGAGATACCAAGACAGGCCTAACCAAGTAGAATTCCTCTTTGTACCTGCAGCAGGAACTAATCTTTTATGTTGAGATTTAATGTGTGAACTTGGAGTAGGATTAAAAATTAATGATGAGGAAATCCAAATTTCCCTTAACTTATAGCATCTAAAGAAGAAAAGATTCATCCCCAAGTTTGGAAAAAAGAGGGAAATCGAGGAAAATCACAGGTGCCACCAATACATGTTGAACTAAAAACCAAGGAATAAACCATAATAAGGAAACAGTATCCAATCCCTCTTGAAGGGAGATTAGAGTTACAAACTTTAATAGAGAGGTTACTTAAGGATGACCTCCTTGAACCCTGAATGTTTCCTTAAAATATCCCCATCTTACCTGTAAGGAAACCAGATGGATCTTATAGACTTGTCCAAGACTTAACAACAATAAATCAAATTGCTCAGGATAGAGACCCCATAGTCCCTAATTCCTATACTCTTCTTAGTAAAATACCCCATAATCACTGGTAGTTTAGTGTTACAGACTTAAAGGATGCTTTCTGGGCATGTCCTCTAGCTGAGGATAGTAGAGATCTGTTTGTCTTTGAATGGGAAAAATCCACAAACTGGGAGGAGACAACAGTATCAATGGACTGTCCTCCCCCAAGGGTTTACGGAATCACCCAACTTGTTTGGACAAATTGTGGAAGAGGTGCTAGAGGGACTTAAGAACCCACAACAAACTAAACTTCTCCAATATGTAGATGAATTATTAATTTCTGGAGATGAGAAGGAAAATGTAACTGAAGCAATTATTGTCCTACTTAACTTTAACTTTTTAGGACAGCAAGGATTAAGAGTCTCAAGAAACAAATTACAATTTGTGGAACAAGAAGTTAAATATCGGGGCTGAAGCGGTGGTTTGGCAGTTACAGCACTTGCCTGGCATGGGCAAGTATGTGATTTCGAACCCCAGCACCACATACACAACAAAGAGTCCAAGGAATGAAAATCACATGAAAAACTAAATAAAAATTGCTTCTCTCTTTCTCTTACACTGTCCCCTCTTTCTTAAAAAAAAAAAAAAAAAGAAGTTAAATATCTGGGACATTTAATCAGCAAGAGTAAATGAAGATTAAACCCCAAATAAGTCTCAGGGATAAATTGATATGCCAGTACCTCAGACTAAGAGGGAATTTAGAAGATTCTTAGAGTTGATGGGACACTGTAGATTATGGATAGACTCGTATGCCCTTAAGACTAAAAAACTATATCTTAAGCTTTTAGACCCAATCCTTTGGAAGCCTGATGAACTTCAATCATTAGATACTCTTAAACAAGCCCTTATCAAGGCTCTTGTGTTAGCTTTACCCTCACTTGAAAAGCCATTCTATTTGTTTGTTAATGTAGATAAGGGAACAGCTCTAGGAGTTCTAACCCAGGACTGTGGTGGGCAAAAGCAACCAATAGACTATTTATCTAAGCTCTTATACCCAGTTTCCAGGGGATAGCCTGAATGTATCCAATCAGTGGCTGCCACTGCCCTTCTGGTAGAAGAAAGTAAAAAATTAACCTTTGGAGGGCCCTTAATAGTAAGCGTATCTCATCAAGTCAGAACCATTCTTCACCAAAAGGTGGGGAGATGGCTTACTGACTCCAGAATTTTAAAGTATGAGGCCATTCTCCTGGAGAGGGATGATTTAACCCTCACTACTGAAAACTGTTTAAATCCGGCTGAATTCTTAATTGGGGGAAAAAACCTCTGATTTTATTGAACATTACTGTATGGATCTGATAGAATACCAAATTAAGATCAGGCCAGACCTTAGAGAAATCCCCTTTGCAACAGGCTTCAAGATCTTTGTAGGTGGATTTTTCCAGGTTATACAAGGGAAAAGGCATAGTGGATATTCTGTAATAGATGGAGTACGATAAAAAATAATAGGATCAGGAAGGCTACCCAATACGTGGTCTGCTCAGACCTGTGAATTATTTACTTTAAACCAAGCCCTAAAGTTCCTAAAGGGAAAAGAGGGAACAATTTACACAGACTCCAAATATGCCTTTGAAGTTGCCCACACTTTTGGAAAAATGTGGACTGAAAGTGGCCTAATTAGTAGTAGAGGAAGGGATTTAGTACACAAAGAACTAATTATTCAAATTCTAGAAAGTTCATTGTTACTTGAAGAAATAGCTATCATACATGTGCCAGGGTACCAACGGGGCCACAGCATAGAGGCCCAAGGCAATAGGCTAGCAGATGAAGATGCTAAAGAGGCTGCCCTACAATCAGAAGTCTCTATTTTCCATCTCGCTCCAGTTTTATCTCCTCCCTCAGTTACTCCAATGTTCAGCCCACAGGAAGAAAAACAATTAATAAAATTGGTAGCTTCCAAGACTCCTGAGGGAAAACGGCTTCTACCTGATGGTAGAGAAATGCTTACAAAACCCATAATGAGGGAAATAATGACCCATTTACATTGGGGAAGCCATTGGGGCCCACAGGCCATGTGCGATGCTATACTAAGAATATATGGAAGCTTGGGAATTTATAAAATAGCCAAGCCAGTAAATGAAGACTGTATCAACTCTAGCAGGGTTAATAAACAAGCCTTAAGGAAACAGTCTCCAGGAGGGAGAAATCCTGGACTAAGACCCTTCGAAAAGCATCCAAATTGACTATACTGAGATGCCTCAAATAGGACATTTAAAATATTTACTAGTGATAGTAGACCACCTAACTAATTGAGTAGAAACTATCCCCTTGCTCAGTGCTACTGCTAACAATGTAACTAAGGATTTATTGGAATTAATAATCCTTAGATTTGGTTTAATAGAAAATATATACTCAGATAATGGAAGTCATTTTACTACCAATATTATTAAGGAACTTAAGGAAATCTTAAACATAAAATGGGACTATCGCACTCTCTGGCATCTCCCTTCCTCTGGTAAGGTGGAGGGAATGAACCAAACTTTAAAGAGGCAGATTACTAAACTAATGTTGGAAACAAAGCTCCTCTGGACTAAATGTCTCCCCATTGCTCTCCTAAGGATTAGAACAGCTCCCCAAAAGGACATAGGCTTATCCCCATGTGAATTTCTACATGGAGTACCATATTTATGTAAAACAATGGGATTTTCTACCTTTGAAACAAAGGATCAATTTTTTAAATTATGTATTAGGTCTCTCTTCTACCTTATCCTATTTGAGATTACAGGGCCTCCTGGCACAGACACCACCTCTGGAATTCCCTGAATACCCACATCAACCAGGGGACCTCATCTTTATCTGGGTCTGGAAGGAAAATAAGCTCCATCTTGCTTGGGAAGGACCTTATCAAGTCCTGCTTACCACTGAGAACACTGTCCAGACGGCCAAACAAGGTTGGACTCACTACACACGTTAAAGGGGCCTCAACTTCCAATTGTGAAAGACAATGAATCTCATTCCAGCACCCAGACCCCACCAAATCAACTCCAAAAGGACTTTAATAATGCTTACAATGATATTGGAAATTATATCTTATAAATTAATTATTGATGTTGCTCAGACCATCTTTCCTCTGATTGTCAAGTCTAGTGTTCACCAGGTGCTCCACTATAAGAATTTAAATAACCAAGAGCACTTGTCTGAGACAAATGAATATCACTGTCCAGCATACTCTGGAGAAATTAATGTCTGTGAACTTAATAATATTATTACCAAGACTGTCGTGGAGACAAAAGATTTTTAAGAAACACATAAGATAGAAATTGGAGATAATGAGGCAAATGCCCAGGTGAAAAGGATTAAATACTCTATTAGCACACCCCAAAAAAGTTACTTTTATGCTTGTGCAATAGGAGGCCAGATTGCTCAAGTGGTCCCATTCGTTCTCGATTGGACCTCAGATCCAATGGACATGAGTTCCATGATATCCCTCTTTCAGGAAAAGATGGCCTGGGGAAATAACTGTTATAAAACCCTATCACTGCTGTTCCCAGCAGAGGGTCAAAAACAAGAGCCTCCAAAGATCATCCAACCCCCTTCTCTCAGAACCAGTTATTCTTCCTATCTCTCTAGGTGGGGGAGCAATTGGCTTTCTTGGGAAATGTATCTGGGTGCCAGGAAGGCTGATCATTTGAGGAGGTATTGAATCAAACAGCATTTGCTATAGCCTGAGCCAGTATCTGCTGGTATTGTGGGGGGCCCTTACTTGAGACTTTACCTGCCAATTGGAGTGAAACCTGTACTTTGGTTCAAGTGACTATCCCTTCCACCCTGACATTTCCTAGATCAAATCAATAACAGTGTTCTGAAAAAGATAATTTTTTCCCATGGATCATTGGATCCCCATAAGTCAACAAAGTTCAAATAACTAGTTTTGAGTCAATTTCCATTTGGTAGACCATGATAACAGACTATATTGAGGACAACCATCAAAAGGTTATTAATTACATAAGGAAAATTACCAAGGAGTTAAGCCTTACTAATGAAATAATATGGAGAGAAATAATTATACTTATTGTCTTCTTATTGTTGCATTCAGGGCTGTAACTCTGATTAGATATATAGAGGGTGTTGTTCAGAGATTGACTGCTATTACTAAACAACTTTCAGCTATGGGCCAAATTAGGCCTCCTACATCCAATGTAATCAAAGATGAATGTAAAAAATTGGTATCAGAGTTTGAAGAAAAGAGTATATAGGTATCATATGAGAGAGGGGAATTGTAAGATGTATGTCTTTTCTGTCAAACTTGTGACCCCACCCCCATTCTCTCCCAGTTGATGCCTACTCCCTCTTTGCACCTGCCTCCACCTAATCACAGACAATCGCACAGACTGTGCACCTGAGCTCCTGCAATTAGTGCAAAGGGCAGTATTGCATCAGGTTGGAATTAAAAATCCCTCACTTCCTTGCTAGGGATGCATTTTTCTTTTGCCCTTCAGCAGAAGTAAAATTTCTGCCTTGTTCACCTACACCCAACCACGTGTTTGATTTCATTTATAACATGAAGCAGTTATAAATGTCACTGTATATACTATAGCCATATGTATATAAATGTTCTTCATGGGTATAAGAAATATGTCATTGTATTTGGGTTTTTTAGGAACAATATAGGACCCTGAAGAAAGGCAAGGGATCAGGGGACAGGGAGAGGGAGGTAGAGTAATGTGGGGGGGGCATATTGAAAAAATTGTATTGTTGAATTGTATGCATTTAGGAATATGTGACAATTAATCCCAACATTATGTAAAATTATAATGCACTAATAAAAATAAATTAATAAAAAAAGAATAAAGCCCAGTGTTGTGGCACACACTTATAATCAAAGCAACTCTGGAGGCTGAGGCAGAAGAAACTCAAGTGAGGTCCTAAGGAATTTAGTGAGACTCTGTCTCTAAACAAAATCTAAAAACAATTCCTGGGGATGTGGCTCAGTAGTAAAGTGCTCCAGGGTTCAATCCTTGATACCAAAATAATAATAAATAATAATAATAATAATGATAAAAGTAACAATAAATGTTGGTGAGGATGTGGCAAAAAAGGCACACTCATACATTGTTAGTGGGACTGAAAACTGGTGCACCCACTCTGGAAAGCATCAAGGAGATTCCTCAAAACACTGCAAATGGAACCTTCATATGACCCAGCTATCCCACTCCTCAATACTTATCCAAAAGATTTTAAATCAGCTTACTATAATGGTGCAGCAACATTAGTTTTTAAGAAGCACAATTCACAATAACCAAGCTATGGAGCCAATCTGGGTGCCCTTCAAGAGATGAATGGATAAAGAAATGGAGTATATATACACAATGGAGTGTTAGCCTTAAAGAATAATGGCTTTATGAATTTGCTGGTAAATGGACAGATCTTGAGACTATCATGTGGGGGCTGGAGCAGTGGCTCAATGGTTGGAGCACTTGCCTGGCTTGCACAAGGACCTATGTTCAAAGCCAAGCACCACATACACAACTAAGTGTCAGAGACGATCACACTAAATGAAATAAACCAGTCCCAGAAAGTTAAGGTTCGAAGATGTTCTCTGATATGCATAATCTATACTAAAATAAGGAATGGGGAGATGAAAAAAATAACAATAGGAGAAAGATCAGTAGAGTAGACAAAGGGGAATGAAGGGAATGGAAGAGATATGGAATAGGGAAACACAATGGAATGAATCTGACCTAACATGAATCTCACCATCATGTGCATCCATAAGACACTGATTAGAGAAAAAACAAAAACAACAACAACAAAAACAATGCCTAACAGCAGAAAGAGCAGTAGAGTATAGGAAAGGGAACAGGGAAAGGGAGGAGGAGAGGGAAAGGGGAAATACATGGGGAATGGATTAGAATAAATTATATTACATGCTTTTATAATTTTTTTCAAAATGAACCCTATTATTATGTATAACTAAAAAGAAATACAGAAAAATACAAATACAGAAAAAGAACCCTCAGGAAAAATTAATCTGTTTTCTAGTATTCTAGTTTTGCCTTTTCAAGAATACCATATTTATCATGTCTTATGCTACATAGCAATTTTATTTTTATTTATTTATTTTTAATTGTTTCAGCATTGACTTACATAATGAAGGGATTCGTTAATTCACATTCATACAAGCATACATATTGACAGAGTTGCTTTAAGCAGATCCTATTCCAGGAACTACTGTTATGCCCGATCCATGAGACCCCCAAACAAACCACCATAGAGCCCGGTGTCCACTGCAATCACATAGGGGTTTATTGAGTACAAGCTCGAGCTTGGTCCACTGTCTAGCGCTCCGACACAGCGGGTGGAGGAGAGCGACCCTGAAACTCAGAGAATCAGGGTTTGTAAAGGAAAATTCTGCAAGCTGGGAGTTACAAGCCTTGGCATTAGAGGATTGGGTGAAGGCAGGTGGGAGACTGTGACCTTTGCTGTTGTTGGCTATGGGCCTAGGGGTTTTGTGTTTTTACCACAAGGACATTTGGACCCTATAGGTAGTTGTTTGTCAAGGTTTTCTTTTGGCTCTGGCTGTGGGTTTACATTCTTAAGTTGTTTTTATGGCCTTGCAGTGTCTCCCAATAGAGGCAGTTTAGGTCATGCTGCTCTCTGTGTGAGTGCTCTGGACAGGATGGAGTTTGTCCAGTTTTCACATTAACTCCATCCTCACACTACCCTTCTTCCCCTGTTCCCCAATCACATGGCTCCTTTTTAGTTCCCCTAAGTTACAGAAATCAGTGATCATATACCTGTAATTTACACATTGAAATTACCAGATTTATATATCTGCCTGGACATATTTGAGGCTCTCATAGGAGTCAAATGTACACCCCCTGTTTGCCTTCCTTCTTCTCCCTCCCTTTCTCCTCTCTTTTCATAGCTATAGTTTCCACAGCTTATGTATTGCTTCAGTTTGGGTGGGTCTATTAAACAAATATGACTAACTTTCATGCTATCTTATTTAACTCCAGCTTCACATATGAGAGAAAACATTTGATCTTTAAGTCTCTGGGTTTGGTTTGTTTCACTCAGTGTGATTTTTTTCCATTTCCATCCATTTACCTGCAAAAGCCATGATAGTGTTCTTTCCAGGAGTGGGATAGCTGTATCATATGGTGGTTCAATCCCTAATTGTTTGAGGAGTTTCCTCACTGCTTTCCAGAGTGGTTGTACCAACAACAGTGTGTTAATGTTCCTTTCTCCCCACAACCCCTCTGGCATCTGTTCATATTCTTCATTTTTTGCCAATCTAACTTGGGTGAGGTAGAATCTCAGTGCAGTTTTGATTTGCGTTTCTCTTACTGCCAGTGATGTAGAACACTTTCTCATCTATCTTTTGGCTCTTAAAACTTCCCCTGCTGAGAAAGTTCTGCTTAGTTCAACATTCCATTTATTGATTGGAGGAAACAACCTAGATACCCCTCACTGCATGAATGGATCCCAAAACTATGGTATATATATTTGTATACCACAAATGGTATGTAGAACTCCACTGTAGAGTTCCACATAATATTTTTCAATTGATTTTCTTTTTCCAAATAGCAATATTCATTTCGATTTTTCAATTTTTTTATTTGTTTTTATTTTTTGCGTAGCTTGAGAGTTCATTACTCCTGTTGGTGAGTAGTTTTGTACTATGCAAATTTATCACAGTTTGTTTACCCATAATTTTCTCAATTTCTTCTAATTTGTGGTGAATAAGAATAAAATTGATATAAGCATTCATATGATGTTTCGTATAATCTGTTTTCAAATTTTTTTGGCAAAAACTTAGTAGAGCAACTGCTATATCATATAAGATCACATTTAGATTTATAATAAACTGTCAGACTGTATTCCAAAGTAGTTTTGACATTTTGTGTTTCCACCATAAGGAATGAGCATTACTGTTGTTCTGACATTTACTGAGTTTACAGTATTAAACTAACCTTGCATTCTTGGCATATACTCCAATTGGTCATAATTTTTGCACTTAATTTGAAAAATTGTTTCAGAAAATTATACATCCATATCCATGTGGGATTTTGTATTATAGCTTTCTCTTATTTTAATGTTCTTGTCTGGTTGTTCTTGGAATAATGAGTCATAAAAGGCCTCACAATGAGATGACTATATTCTAACTACTTTATGTTTCTAGAAAAAAATGTTTTAGAACTGGTATTATTTCTCTCATAAATTATCTGCTAGAATTCACCAGTGAAAGCTTCTAGATCCAGAGGTTTCTTTATGAGATGGTTTCTGACTATAAGTCAATGTCTTTCATAGTGTTGAAATGTTCACAATTTCCGATTGTTACTGTCTGCTATGTCTTAATCAAACTTTGGTCAATCTGTACCGATTTCACCTCTCTCCTTCCTGGAATTGCATTCTCTCTAATTTCTATAATATTTTTATTAATATTCCCAGACGTTTATCAGTTATACTTATCTTCTCATTGAAAATAACTTTGGATTTTAATATTTTTCTATTTTTATTTTAATTTCTAATGCATTAATTTCTGTTCAGATTTTTTTCTCCTCTATTTTGAATACTTTCTCCAGAAATTATTTAAGCAAAAGCTTGTCCACTGATTTGAAACCGTTCTACTATTTCCTTTTATTGTAATACAAGGATGCTTAACCCCTGAGGCACATCCCCAGATATTTTTACTTTTTATTTTGAGATGGGGTCTCCATAAATTGCTGAGATTGGCTTTGCAATTGCTGTCTTCTTGCCTCAGCTTCTTTAGTTTCTGGGATTACAGGCTTGTACCACCAAGCTGGACATTAAAGGCATTTTTACAAATACTTGGCTCTGAATAACTCTTTATCTGGTCTCCCTGACTTTTAATAAATTGTGTTTTCATTCACATTTTCCTTTTTATATATGCCTAGTGATTTTTTTATCTGAGGTCAGAAATTTAACTTATTGAGGTTGGGGATTTAGCTTAGTGGCAGAGCGCTTACCTAGCATGCGCAAGAACCCGAGTTCAGACCCCAGCCCTGAAAAAAAGAAAAAGAAATGTAACTTATTTTAAATCATGCTGGACAGATAGTAGTTTTATAAATATCTTACGTTTTATAAATTCTTATAGCTTGTTCTGGAAAACATCCCAGTTACCTGAAAATTGATGTTGCAGAGGGCTAGCTTTTAACATTTTTTTTTAAAGAGAGAGAGGGAGGAATGGTGAGAGAAAAAGAAGGAGAGAGAGAGAGAGAGAGAGAGAGAGAGAGAATCAATTTTAGTTTTCCATCTAGACCTTGTTTCTCTGACATTTAATTGTGCATGTGGTGCCAGGGTTCGAACCCAAGTCCTCATGCATGCCAGGCAAGCGCTGTAACTGCTGAACCACCGCTTCAGCCCATAGCTTTCAATATTTTTTAAGGAACAACACATGGCAACTTTTAGTAGAATTAATTATTCCATAATCCTTCGGAGAGGTTCTATTGAGTCTTCTGCCCAATGTCCCTTGCATTAAGAATTTTGTAACTGTGGCTGATGGGGATTTGTACTGTTCCTAGTACTCCGAATACTGTTTAATCTTTACAAGTTTTTATTCATTCTTAGCCTTTTATACATTCTTTAAAATTATAAATTCTTTAAAATCTGAATACTGTTTAATCTTTACAAGTTTTTATTCATTCTTAGCCTTTTATACATTCTTTAAAATCTATGGTTTAATAGTATTCTCTGGATATTTGAGGGGGGTATCTGCTACAATTGTTTAGAACACTTTTTTGTGCTCATTCCTCTTTTAGTTCTAATCTGTCTTCCAAACTCTAGGTTCCTCTGTTCCTCTAGACTCTCAATTTTTTGTTTTCAGGATTCCAACTGGAATTCCCATCTTTGAGCAACAGAATAGAATATTTCTTAAAACAACAAGATAATGCCATTGTAAAGTTGCCCCATATGATATTTAGTGTACTTTGTGTTATAAATTATACAAGCATAGTAAACAATAATTCAGCCAACACTTATTTGGAGAAGATGGGCAGATGGGCTTCTATAAAGTAACTGAATATAATTGACCATAACACCTACAGTTAATAAATTTATATAAATTTGCTTAATTTTACTATTGATAACAGATAAGATGGTGAAAGTTCTAGACAGTTGCCTCCTTGGTGAGCAGAAAACAGAATTGAAAATTATGAGTTTCAAGACGATTTGAGCATAATGTATTCATGAAAAAAATTCAGGGAAAAATGATGTACATTTAAATCATTGAAGAAAAATTCTATTTGTATGTGATACTCATTAAATAATGTGTCTTCTTTTTCAAATTCAAATTCAAATTGTGAAATTGATCTCTAGTTAATTCTTAATTCAACTCTTCTCTTTCCCCATGAATCTATTTTTATTTTTAAGAGAGAGAAAGATCAGTTTAATTTAGTTTTTAATGTGGCTTTTGTTGCTCCAAAACTTCATTGTGTATGTGGTGCTGGGGTTCAAACCCATATCCTCACACAAGCCATGCAAGCACCATAACCACTGAGCCACTGCTCCAGCCTCTCCATGATTCTTTTTGAATATGCTGATTAAAATATTATCTGTTGCAAATTGTTGAAATTATTTAAGTCTATTGTCCTTAGGATATTAAATTGTGATTTTTAAATATAAAATTTAACACTTTGAGACATTCACCCAACTGTTTTAATAGGAACTGGTGCATACCTGAAAGTATCAAGAAATGACACAGCAATAGTCAAAGAATACCAAAATTTCAATTTTAATGATCCAAGGAAGGGATAGAAACAGATAAATGTGAGATCATTAAAATTGTTTTAAAAATAAAGTATAAAAGAAATGAAGACATGAAAAAATCAAAGACACTGTACTTAATTAGATGGTCTCTCTACTATAGTGTTCCACACAAAAGAGAATACTGCAAATATTATACAATAGATGCATAACTAAATATAGTGTTAATTATTCACCTAATATATTAAAATACTATTCACTATAATTTAATAATTACTGCTCTTTGTAACTACATGCCATATTCTTTCAAGGTAGGAAATAATAGAATCTTGACACAGCCTAATTTGGCATATTGGGAAGCCACTTAATAGAACACTTAACTCTTATTCAATAAGAGAAGAGATCTGATTTGACATATATTACTTCCTAAGACAGAAATGTAGGCATTTCTGAAAAATTTTCATTTCTAGAAAAATAAAAATAATAGGAAAAT